>JAGDQP010005924.1:50625-75246 GCA_022664845.1 Lepisma saccharinum | reverse complement strand
AACTGAGCAACCCATGTTCAAATCTCGTTGCAGCTGTAACTTTTTTTCACAGTACCGAAATCAACATCGCGTGTTGTGTTGATTTAACACACAAAAGTGGTAGTCACGCTGGGACACCGTATTGTGTTGAATTAACACAACTATTTTTTACAGTGTAATATATGTGTAACTAATAATGCACTAACCCGCATTAATACTACGCGCGCGATCCAACGATAATATAGAGAATCTTATGAACCTATTAATAATACTAACAGCAAAGTAATATAAATAAAGATAAACTAACAGCGGTGACAAAAATGGATACAATTTTTGCATCTTTTTTAAAGCAAGATTTCAGCGTAAGCTTGGCGTGGAATTAGTTTTTGCTTCCATTGTGTGGTGTATTTGTGGCATTCTTTTAAAACGTTAACCGCAGCTTCACACGTACTTAAACTTGTTTTTGAGAGCAAAAATAGAAAAATTAACTAGTTATTTGACCAAATTAAGTAACACTGTCAGGTGTTAGGACTGAAAAAAGATAAAAGGGAAGCATTGCTTCTTACATATATAGATAGTGAAATATATTATATACTTCAAGACTACATAAGTTCCAAAGTAATAACTGAAATACCTTAGTCAGAATTGGTAGAAACACGACTATCTACAAAATAGCACAATTATAAGAACAGACAGGTTCAATTTCCTTCGGCTAATGAAACAGGTACGTCAGTCGACTGAGAACTGAGGATTACGTTGCTTTTGCACAATTAAAATTCCAAATAAACAAAACGTGGCTTTGGCCCATTTGCAGGCGAAGCTTTGGTTGATTCATTAATTTTTGGCATCCCGAACAAGTAGTTACGGAAGGGACTATTATCAGCTCAAAATTTGAATTTTAAAAACCAATCGCCATAAAAGTTCAACACGAAAAGTATCGAGAGACACTGAAACACTATCCTCCTAAATGGGCTACCGACATGACAAACCAACATCGGTTAAGTGGTCACGTGCGAAAACATACGAATGAAAAGATAAGCAATAGAACGAGGTTATCTATAGGTCCATCCGAATCCACCATTTAGCACCCTTGATTATGCCGTTGTACCGTTTGATGCGCCGTTGTTGCTATCCGAATTGAGCGGCGTAGGGCGTAATGAAGGGTGGGTATCGACGGCACATCTTGTGTACACTTGGATGTAACGTATACACCGTTTGTGCGGCTAGAAGCCATATTTGAAGAAGGAAAAAATAGTGTGTTGATTTGAAGATATTAAATGTGTGTGTGTTTGTGTGTGTGTGTATTTTAGTTGTTTTTTTTTTAAAAAAAACGTTAATCAACATTTCTTAATAGTTCGATAAATTTCCGCTAATAAATGCAATCGTTTGTGGAAACCAGTTGTTATGACTTACGGTGATTTGTGGCCCACGCGATACATAATTGATTTCAGATCAGTTTCATTAGAAATAATGGACAAATTTTACTTTGGGGGCCCTAAATGTGTAAAATTTACAGGAGAAATGTAATGTTTGCAAAGCGTGTGGAAGAGTTGAAACGCAAAATAAAACAGTTTCAAATTATGAAATGAGAGTGAAAGAGCGGAAAGTACGTTGGAGTGTTAAAGGCAATGTGCATAGCGTGTAATAAAAATATCTCATATTACATTTCTCTAACCTGTCTTTGCTCTTTCGACACTGTAGTCCGTGATTTTGAAGCATAAATACGCGCCATACAAAGCATTCATGTAGTTCCGCATCTGTGCATAAACTAGAGTGCGTATTTAACGAAATAATAATGAGACATAATTTTTCATAATACTTTATAAATTTCTGGTTGTTATTAGGTTTTATAGAAATGTCAGTTTAAATTATTTGGAAGGGAATGACGTAGAGACCGTACATATGTCTTTAATAGCTGGCGGAACCTGGGGTCCCAGAAGTAAAGTTTATCCTAAATAATAGGGATACATTTATCCCTTACGCAAGAAACTTAACCTTTGTTAATTACCCATGTCCAACTTCGTACACATGAATTAAAAGAGTGTAATGTTATGTATAGTGCGGACCAGGTAATGTAACCTATCACGGAGCTGCTCTATTGTAAACACTTCACGGCCCTTGTACTCTCTTAACTTTTTCATATTTGATGCAATCTAGCCTAACCTTGCTTTAACGTAGCGTGTTGAGTCTCAAGCCAGAATATGAAAGACATGAGATTGCATGAAAAATTTAAGAATATTAGGGTCGTGCAGTGATTATAATCGAGTACACCCCCAAACAAATTACTTTTGTTATGTGAAGGTTGCATCACGTTCTTGGCGTTGTCGTATCTAATGAGAAACTGTATTATTGGATTTTGTACACGGTAGAAAAACCACGTCGATAAATTTACGAATTAATATAAACCTCATGCCAACAATAGCTTGTAGACACATAAAAAAAGGAAAGTACTTGGTTTAGGAGTAAATGGATGATCCGCTCGTGTAGAGCTTGTCAGCTTCTCTTCAGGTTACATTAAATTTGATAACGTTGAAAATAACAAAAAAATCTGACCGAGTACTCTCGGAATATTAACCCCACTCATGCTTTATTCTCACGGGAACAAATCCACTTTAGGATAAGCACGCTTCAATCAAACTTTTCCTAACCTAGTGTAATCAAGATTAATGAAAACTAGATTAAATTAACCTGTTACCCTAACGTGAGAAATTTAAACAACAAGAAAAGAAATTAAGTCAAAAAGTTCCGGAGTTACGATAAATGGTCCACCATTGTATCAATAAAGTTTACATGTACAAGGTCGCAGATGGGATTTTAAAAAAAAAACTTTATTTACTGTTTCGAAAGTAAATTTACCTAACCTGAGTACAAGATTGTATCGGACCAGCCGGCTACCATAGTTCTTACAGAAAAAAAAGTCCAGAGACAAGCTTAGTACAATTTGTAATAGTAGTCTCACGAGATATTTTAGCGCTATGCTTAGGGGTTATCTACACAGCAGCAAGGAAACCCCTAGAGATGTGACCATGACTTGCTACCTGATTAATTTAAATTTTTAGAGTCTGCAGATATCTGAGTGATAGGTGAGGGAGTCGACAACAGGTGACCTAGTTTCAAAGTATCATCCCCGTATTTACCTGGTACAACAAAACACGGAAAAACTTCAGGCACGACATAGATATCGAACCCGGACCTACCGAATGCAGAAATCTGTTTGAATTGCTGTCCTAGAATATCTACTTTCGCGTCTTCACTTGTGTTTCTATGTGCAGGTTTGCATAACGAATTTTCTTTTATTATTATTATTTTACTACATTAATATTTTCAAACCGCAACAACAGAAGTGCCTTGATTCGATATGTCACATAGGGTTCTGCCCTTTCTCATACCCCGATAGAGGAGTTACTCCCTCCAAAATGTTGAGTATAACTTTAAAAATTTTACTGTTAAAATTGATCCTGAAAAATTTTACTTACAATCCCCCCCCCCCCCCCCCCTATTTGCCTTTGTAGAAATCCAGTAAGATGCTGCATATTTCCAGATATCATTCTTCGAGGAAATTTATTATTTTCTCACGATATGCATTTAGTAAACTGTTGCAATATAGTTATAACAATTGTTGATAACTTTCTGTTTAACATTTTACTTTCTTCGGCCTGAGCCAAAGATGCCAAAAAGCCTTAAATAAAAATTCAATTAAATTCAATTACCATTTCTTCGGAATAAGACCTTCAACATTTATACATGTACCTTGCGTCCATTAGGCTTTCAACTGTTATTACAGTAGTGCCATCTACCGTTTGAAATCGGACAACGGGGCTAAACAGGGTACAACGGGTCGATGCAAATAGTGCACTCGACGGCGCACCGTTGGATTCGGTTACACCTTATGTTACATGACACCGTTTCTGAGCGTGTAATCACCCCAGGAATATTTGCCCCTCTTATAAGAAGACATGTACTCGGTGTGGAGTGGAGGGAAGAGTGTGCATTATTTCAAAGTCACATGTTTGAAACAAATTGCTAATACCAGTCAAAGTTCAACCGATCTAAATGAAGTAGTATCGAATCAAACCTCTGTAGTATGGTATCGAGTATCGAGAAAAATTCTGGTATCGAACCATCTCTAATTATTATTAGTATATGCAGCTATTATTTTTCTTTTTAATTGAGCGAGCGAAGATCTTATAATACGTTCATTCTGTACTTCCTGAAATGAAATTTCTTTGAGGTTTCTGTATCAATTTTTGTATAGTGATAGTGGTTGTGTTGAAGATTATTTATATAATAGTAGATTAACGAGAAATTGTGTTGTTTCCATGGTTACGGCATTCAAAGAAAAAGGGATTATCATGAATTACGCAGTTACGGCTGGACCTATTACATCTAAACTCGGTATTCTGATAGAATGCACAACAGGATGTTTCGCACATAGCAAAAATGTTACGTTATTACCGTTTCCATGGTAACGAGACTGAATTACTAAAACTTACATTCACGACTCATGTAAGAACGTTTATTAATTTGCTTCAAATTTGGTTTCATTATATAGGACATTATGTAGGAACTCTTAAGACTTGAACTACATCAGAATGACAAACTATCTACCGTTTCCAAGACTGACTAATTAAACTCATATTCGACCAATTACATAGTAATCAATGAGCCCATTGTAGCCAATCTTTACATACTATGTAGGGAAGTCCCCTTAAGGCTTTCACTGTATTGTAATGTTAAAACATTTACCTTTTCCGCCGTCCGGGGGGCCGAGCGGTCTGCGACGGTATGCCATCTGTTCGAAGGTCCCGAGTTCGAGTCCCGGCAGGGGCATAAGTGTGGATTTTGACATCTAAAGGCGAATAGTGACGCGCCGAAGTCCACATATACTAGACTGGACCATATAAAAATCAAGTTTACCTTTTCCATGTTAAACAAGATTCAATTATTACAAACATATTCAAGCATTACGTAGATCTGATTGCAGCCAACTTTCACATAACGATTTGGGGAAGCCCCCCTTAACCATTTAGCCGTATTAGAATGTCAAAACATTTAATGTTTCTATGGTCACGATACTCAAACAGATACACCTCTGTCACATGTGTTCACCGAAACTTTGTAAGATCCTCGAGGGTATATACAGTAATAGTTGAAGGACTTAGAAACACTGAGTGAGTTACTTAGCAATCGCAGCCAGTTAAATGTTCTTTTTATCTGAAAGAATATTGGCTCGGTGTTGCCATACTGTACAACTTTTCGAACTTCGAAAATTATCTCATCGGTAGTTTTTTTACAAGTGTCCAATATTTATTCAAATGTTGATGGTAAATCTGTTATAGTCCGAAGTTCCAGCAAATTTAACATTTTACATTCTCTGTTTCTTCATATGCGAAATCGTGAAATATATCTGACAAGCGTGAATCGGGGTGATAGTGTGAATCGGGGTAATAGTGATTGTCTACTACGGTACAGCCAATTACCTACCTTAATAGCAAAATGGTATTTAATTCAATCTTTCACTTGGGACAAATTGATCCCAGATGTGTTTTTAAATAACTCTCTTCCCTTTTTCCTTTCCCTGCCGTCAAGATTTATTTGGAATTTTTAAAAGTACTGGTAATACTTCTGGCAGCGGGTTTGTTGAAACAAAAACGTGATTCCACATGAATATGCGAGAAGAAGGCATCGTGATGTGGCATTCTGTTCTTAGTATTGAAAGGATCTTGCCCTTTTCGCCACGACTAAGAGTCATAGACTTGGCAAAATGCCTACTTCAGTGATACGACCCAGTACTACCATATTAATATGAGCAGCAAAAATATATTTGCGACTTGTTTCAGTAGATAAAGGATCAAATTGGAACACTGATGTTGGTACTTTAGGCTTAGAGGTCACTGACTTTAGGTTTAATATACGCTCAATGCGCTGCAAATTTTTCTGGACATCGTCACACTTCTAATTTGGTTCACACTGTAAGCACTTATATAGGCCCAATATTTTAACATTTTTCCACTACTAGCTTTAATCTAATCATGTTTTGTATACTTCTTTAGTTGTGATTACTATTTGAAAGTTAGAGTCTATCAACACAGTTTCAAAGCCTATGAGAGAAATTAAAACATTAACGGGAGCAATAGAGAACAAACCGTCTTGGTGACGTGATATCCCCTATTCTTTTAACCAAGGATCGGTAACCTTCAGCCTATGAGATTTATGTTGACTGCATCTCGCGCGGAAGATTTTGTACAAATTACTTTTCGGCATTTGGCATGTTGTCATTTGTACAATAAACAGCCAAAATTAATCTTTTACAGGCTCTGTTTTAATTTAATTAAACAAGCAAAGAATGGATATCTAATAGCCCGGAAGTTGAAAAAATATTACCATAAAAGAGAGCCAAACAATGAAGTTGTCTCACAATGAAGTTTAATACGTTCGCTACCGATCGGCGCATATATACGCCGGTTGGGTGAATAAAATAGACCCACCCAAAGAAGGAACGTCACGGACAGACCGAGAGCAGTAAGTTGGTCATTCTCTCAGACCAAAAACTAGAAACATGTTGAAATCAACTCATAAACTGTATTCTTGTCTGTAACACATGTTTTTAATAAATTTATGACCTTTGGATGATTTTGAACAATTTTTAATAGTAACGCATACATTTTTAATAGTAACGCATAACGCATACGTCTATGGCAAAAATATGTAATACATTTTTATCATGGACCAAGTATCCCATATTTGCGCCATAGTAATCTACCGAGATTAGGTTCTCTTCATCATTGGACCTTTCATCACTGGAACTTTCTTCACTTGATGGATCATCCTCATCAGGTGTAGGCAAAAGTATTCCCTGTCATCTTTAGACCTGAACAAAGAGCGTGCATCATCAAACTCACTGTCGCTAATGTATAGTTCCCGATCAATTTCACTATAGGCATAGATTAATTTCAGTTTACTGCCACGATCGATAATTGCACTAAAAACAATAGTTTACAACACAAAAACGCGACACATGCAACTGTGCAGATAATTAAAGGCAAGAAGCGACGAAACGCGTGGAATGATATGTAAACAGCAGATATGCCAAATTTACAGCACTATAATGAATACACTAAAGGCCGAATCAAGAGACCAAGCGTCCCACATATGCGCCGGACATCCCCAGAGAACGATGCGAAAATTAAAGCTTATAAACAGACCGTTACGATTTGAGAACCATCTAAATAAACCGGCTACACTGGCGCACGTGTGGGACATCGGTCTACTGGAATAGCCCGATCGACGCACATTTGAGACGCCAGTCTCTGGCGAAATTCTAGTGACACGTAGATGGGATGGTCAATTTATATCAGTAGCGGTGGGTGCTATTGTTTGCCTGTTGCGCAAACACCCTTTTTCTTAAAGTTATTTAATTTTTAATCCAATCACTCTAAAATATAAAATATGTAATAATATTCTACCCCTCGGAGTTAAATAAAACATAGTTTCCTTTAGGAAGAGAAAATATACTTCGCAAGTTCACAGTTTAATCTTGGTGTTGTAATCCACGCGCACACGCTTTAACGCCTAACTCGCTACATAGCCTTCCCCTCCACTAGATGTTGGACGGGCATTTGTAATACAATTAGTACATGACTTGAGACGTTGCACGGTAAATGCAAGTAGAACGTCTCTGCTCATTCCTCCCCTCTTAGTTTTGCATTGCTTTCAAAAGGTGACATTTGTGGCGAGCAAGCGACAAGACGCTTGCTCGCAGCAGAAAGGTCGTCTGCTAGTTCAATTCATTTACTCACATTTTCTCTCTCTCTCTCTCTCTCTCTAAACTGTGTGTGTGTATGTGTTTGTCTGTCTGTGTGTTCGTGTGTGAAAGAGAGAGATAGAGAAAGAATGAAAGAAAGAAAGAGAGGGTGAGAGTGAGAGCGTGTATGTGTGTGAGTGTATATATATATATATATATATATGTGTGTGTGTGTGCGAGCGTGTATATGTTCCTTCATGCTTTCAAAAGCGAAGTTACCACAGAAAGCTGGGTCTCGCACGCGACTTTCTGGATATTGGAGTGACTCCTTAGTGTCGGAAGATAGACGCCAGAGCAAATATTTTAACTCGCATGCCCACCTCCAGTCTAATCCAATGTGGACCAAACTTTCAGTTCTAACTCAAGTTTATACGCTTCTTATCGCTGGGTGATCCGTTTTTTATTTAAGTTTTAAATCCTGAGTTATTCGTATAATAGTATACCGTACTCTATGTAATAGAAAATACTGCAAATAATATTTACATTTTTTGCAAGAATTAAGACATGGATGAAAAAAGGGCCACACAGTGATATCAAGCGTAAAAGGCTTAGTTAGAACTGAAAATTTTGTCCATATTGGTTTAAACTGGAAGTGGACAAACGAGATTAAGTGTCCTCTTCTCTTCCTGTCTTCATATATTCATGTAATTTTTGGCAGCATCAGTAGTCAGACCAGTATCGCTTTCAGACAGAGGTCATTGCGGGCAACTCATGCCACTTTAATCGCGAAATCATAATTTTAAAGCTATGGCATTGTATCGTCCTATTTCAAATGCTGTGTACATAAATTGTTACGCTCATCAAGTGAATCTATTTACAAGGAAACCTGCTTTTATAAATAGAAATGTAATTTTTTTTCTCAAATTTCCAATGCGTGTGTACTTTTTTTCTCGTAGTCCTCAATATCCCCTAACCATTTTAAATATTTTTCAGAATATTTCGAAAACTAATAGCACTATCAAAAATGTAAGTTCATAGCCCACTAGAGCTTACAAATTAACATGAAATACAATGGACTGCGATCTCGAGATCTTGTCCATTGATGAGTGATACATTTTCAAAGATTATGATGTCATTATTTAATTGAAGTCTCAGCCAGCGCCCTGAAGTACTCAAGAAAAGACTTATTAGCAGCCATTTTATTATTGTTTTATTTATTTTATTATTATTACTTTTTTTTGTAAAATAATGCTTCTTGTGGAAATTTTGTTTAATCAACTTCAAAATCGAAAAATTGATCTTTCCTTGGCACAAAAGGCTATTTATTTTCCACTTTGCTTTGAAACAAAAATTAGATATATTAAAGACCACCTTGATGATTCGAGTGAAACAATAGAAAATACAAACACTGTATCAAGAAGGAGAAAGAGTGAAAGAATGGAATGGATAAGGGAAGCAAAGGAAGTATGCTATGTGATTACTTGCGAAGCAAAATCCTTGCATTCACATGGCACGTTATGGCAGCCTCGCTGTTTTCTCCAGAAACATTTCTGAGTTACTTTTGCAATTTTCCAAAACAAACTGTGGAGAAATTATGTTCGATTTACACATTTCTTGACAAAGAAAATCTCTATCTTCACGAACTGTCTTCAATCCACTCGGCAGAAGAATTTCGATCAATATCAGAAGCTGTGGGCTTGTTCGACTTTATCGTTTAAAATAGCTTGGAGAAAACGTTTAGTGAAACTTCAAAGTTTCTAAAACTAATATTAACAATAGACTACCAATAACAGTGACACAAATTTCTAATCACGAAAAATTGTGACAAACTATTAAATTCTATTCTCAATATTATAGCTACGACATTTTTCTAAGTTTTCTCAAAATTGTAACTAATTGGTTTAACGTCCCTTTGTTTGAAAATCTGGTCACGTCTTTTGTGTCTATGTTACATAATTACACTCTAGGTTGATTGTGACTGATTATCTACCCAATCCTCTCTCACATAGTGGAAGTCCAGGCCCGCAGCCCTCTTCCCATAATTTACTCTCTTCTTCCACTCTTTCACACCATCTTCACCGTATGATTTTATTAACCTAATAGCAGCATTCCTGTCTGATATAATCTGTTTTCGGATGCTCTGGCGCACCATTTTTTGGTAGAACTTTTGTCTTTATATCATATCCCTTACACAATTTATAAAGCTTGTGTCTATCATATGCCATATCTGCATATAGTGTTTTTATGGTATGCTGAGAGTTAACTTCTTTAATCAAACGCAAGCTCCATAGTGATCAGAGTAGACACCGTCACTGTATTTTGCAGCTATAGCTTTTTTATTATTTGTGTTCAACATCACATGCAGCTTCCTTACCTGTTCATAACCGCGATACTTTCTATCTTCGTTATTTTCCTTGCTGAGGCCAGGAGTGTTGTTATAAATGCTGATACGTGTGCTGTCTATGGCAATTTCAATATCTTCCATGTTGCTTTTATCAGCTCTGCAATCATTGATCTTAATGTTAAGTTTGTTAAATCTCCTTGAAGCTTGGGAATAGCTAATGACTGCTATTTTTTTCCCCTATTTGTAGTAGGTATCCTTATAAACCCAACTGTTTGTCTTAAGCCGACCTGTAAATTTTACTTGCCCCAATATATATATATATATATATATACAGATGCTTATCAGAATAATGGAAACACCTGAACGAAAGTGCAACTTACCAGATTAATATGGTGTCGGGCCACCTTTCGCCTTCAGAACAGCCTTGATGCGACGTGGGATGGAGGCATAGAGGTCGTGAATGGTAGCAAGTGGAATGTTACACCATTCCTCGTGCAGGGCATCGGCCAGTTCTGTGAGAGAGGATGGAGGTGGAAATCGTCGCCGGAGTCGTGTTTCCAAGATGGACCACAGATGTTCAATTATGTTGAGATCTGGGGATTGGGCGGGCCAGGGGAGGTGTTGAACTTCATCCCGATGTTCCTCAAACCACGCTGCAACAACTCCAGCTGTGTGAATGGGTGCATTATCATCCTGGAATATGGCGTCATTGTCCGGGAACAACATCCGGACCATAGGATGCAAGTGGTCTAAAATTGCGACATAATCGTTGGCAGTGATGCGTCCGCGAAGTGTGACCACAGGACCCAATGAAAACCATGATATTGCGGCCCACAGCATCACCGTGCCGCCGCCATGTTTCACAGTTGGGCGGAGACACTGCAGATCATACGCTTCTTTGGGCGTTCTCCACACATAAACACGGCCCGTGGTTTGGAATAGGGTGAATGGTGACTCATCCGACCATACCACACGTTTCCAGTTGTCAACGGTCCAAGTTGCATGGTCGCGGCACCATTTGCGGCGTGCTAAAGCGTTCTGGTCCCTGATGAGAGGTTTGGCCCGTGCAACACGACCCCGTAAGTTCATGTCATGTAATTCGCGGCGGACTGTGATTGTTGAAACAGGTTGGGGGAGGTGCTGATTGAGTTCCTCCGTCACTTGCGCCGCAGTGGCACGACGGTTCCGCGTGACAATGCGCTTTAATACCCGGCGTGCCCTGTCACTGATGCTTTTCTTCCGCCCACTGTTCCGCTTCCCCGATGTGGTTTTCCCGTGTGTTGTGTAGGCCGTCATCACCTTCGACACTGTCCCTGGCGACACACCTAACACACTAGCCACTGCCGTCACACTCACTCCACATAACCGCGCACCAACAATTTGCCCTCTTTGAAACTCTGAGAGGTCTCCCATTTTACACTACCTCCGTCTGCTGCAGCCACTGCACACTCCTGTTCCACGACGCCTGACGTAGTATGGAGACCGACCTAACACACCACCACCAGCAGTCCGGCGCTGCGGTCGCCACGACACCACTGCCAACCCATACATCTGACGTGTTGCCAACTACAGGTATTTCCATTATTCTGATAAGCATCTGTATATTTAATTTTGTGTGTGTTTCGTATGCCCAAGTCCTTTCCTAATTTTTCTTGACCCCTATTCTTTGTGGCTGACGGCGGGCCTGAGTGCAACCCCCAGTGGAGATAACCACCGGCCGACACTGGTTTATATTTATGGACTTTTTTAACATGTCGGTAGCGAACGTGTTAACGACTCACAGTGATAACTAGTTCACGATTTAGTGTATATGTTAAGTGCTTCTATTATCCTAGAAAAAGAAGCAAAAGTATTGATGGCAGCAGAGATAGAATCGGGGTCATGTCGGTGCTTGTTTTAACCATCGATAAATGAAGGCATAGTGTAAGCGTCACCTTTTATCTCTCCTCTATTAATTCAAGAAGTTTGCTGTAAAATGAATAAGCCTGATTTTATTAAGCATATAGTGAACAAACTGTGTTTAACAACTAAACACGAAAAATATGTTGTTTTTTTTAGAAAACCATAAAAAATTCGCGACAACGCTTGTACCAATTCTGTACACAAAATGAATATAATTTAAGAGAAATTGTGTAGAAAAGCTGTGTAGGTAAGGTTAGTTCACTTTAAATTAGCCGTTAATTAATAAATAAGGCTATACTATAAAAGATCTCTGAATAAGATTAGTGAAAAAGGTTGGATTGGATATAGTTAGTTTAGTTTCCTTAAGTTTACTGAACTGAGTAAATTGGACGGGACGTTGCCCAAGTAGACTCAATTTAGTTAGACTCAGTTCAGATTCTTTATGCATTAACAATATCACTTATTTTTAATGCCTCGCGTATTAACATCCATGCAGCGCTTATAAAATACCTTCCTAGATACTAAGGGGTGAAAATCGCTAATTTTCACTTCCTTCCTCACTTCACTAGCCTTGTAACAAATTTACGCAATATACATTAAACTTACCCTAATGCTCAATAAACCTCGTGCATAAAATTATGTACAATTTAACTCCCTTGCAATGCACAGCTTCTTACCTACTACAAGCATACAATGGCAGTTAATTTACACTAAATCAAATGTGTTTTCTGTAAGACTTCATATAATCCCACACTTCTTGTACACATAACTTATGGTATTTTAGCTTCACATAAATCATCTTAAAACTACAAACCATCACGTTATAAACTGTATTCTGTTCATATACGACAATTATAAAGATACAGGCTAGGACCGTCGTTCAAGGTACTACACTGACATTCACCTACTATTAGTTCTTGGTGGAAAGGTCATCATCATTATCACTAATTCCACATACAGAAAAAAAATAATGGAAATCGATCGTAAATACCAAAACTTATCTGAATGTAAATCCGATCTCATTTTGATTGAAGTAGCAATCGTAGTGTGTTACAGAAATTAAATCAGAGATATGTTGCTACAGTTCTTTTTCTTTTCCTTATTCTTACAGAAAGTAGAATCCGTGTTTTCTGAAGAGTTGAATTTATTCTAAAAATAATACACATTAAACAATACCGATCCAGTTAATTTCACAAGAAAGGAAAAAGAAAGAAAAATCAATTGAGGTATATATTGACGCAAGCAAATAATTTGGGTTAAAAATCATCTTTGATGCTTTACAAAAGTATGATTTTGTCTTTCATGACTGAAAAACAAATCCCCTACACATCCCGAATCTAGATCTGTTTTCTGTTTATATATAATTTTAGAATAAGAGTTGCTTGTATTAACGTTCTTTAAGAATCCCTTCTTTGACCTTGCACATTTGGGGAATCGAACCACATTGATGCTTTGTGTAATTGGACTGCTACGCGTAATGAACACTTGCCTTTGAAAGAACGGGAGAAAGAAAGGGGATAGAGAAGAAAGATCGTAAAGAGAAATTGAGTCTCTGTGTTGCGTGTATATTTTCCCTTTCTTTCGGACACATCTAAATTTACATAATCTAATGAGCAATGGGATTGAAATCCCTTCTCCTGTCCTCCTGGAAAAAGGCCAAATTGTTTCTTTGTATTTGTCTCTTGTCTGCCTTACGTCCTTCACAGTTGAAGAATCAACTTTAGTTTCCACTGTTAAGTATTCAGATATAAAAATCTGTTTCCTCTGAATGGTTCAGTGTGTACTCAGAATTACTTCTGTTCTTTTATTGCGTACATACACTCTTTAACTATGGATAAGAATAATGAAGTTGATTAAACTGCTTACGTGCTTCTGACGAACATTGTTTCTGACGTACAGCGAAAATGCCACAGCACTCTATTACAAGCAAGGGCACCCAAAAACCAAAATATAACATCTTTCAAGAAGATAAGAAAACCTTGAGGTGACATTGCATGAAAAGGAAACACAGAATGGATTTAAAACGCAGATAAAGTATGTATTCTCTAATTAAACTGGTTCCATAAGCTAAACAACAAGAATGTAGATTCAGCTACAATGTACCAGAAACTGGTGGGAGGTTGTCATGAAGCCTCACGCTTTCAAGGAAATGCACGAACATGTGCATCAGAAAACAACCATTTACGTTATTTTACAAATCAGTCAAACTCTGAATTTCAATTTTTTACATTTTATTTGTGGCTTCTCTGGCTCAGGCCTTCAGGTAAACATATTTCGATCACGGTAAGGTCAGGTAATAATTCTCCTTCAGATAATGCAAGAAGAGTTAATTTACTTGCTTCTACTGCAAGGTAGTAAATGTTTATTAGAATTTCACTAGAAAAAATGTAGTTACCAAATATTGTGGGAAACGAAACCTTTAACTTTTAAGTTTTCTGTTTGTTGCTAAGGTAGACTAACAAGGGAAGTCCTCAACTATTGGGAGCTAGATTTTTGTGAAACTTTCCTGACTAATTTTGGCAAGGTTTTCCCTACACTCCCCCAACATCTCCCTAAATTTTGAGGTACAACCCCCCCCCCCCCCTCCCAAGAAAACTAAACCCTAGGCTTTTATGTGCAGAGTCTACAAATCTTTTTCAGGCAAGCAAACAACACAGAAAGAGAGAGAGAGACTAAGAGGAAGTTTGTTGAAGTGTGGAATTGATTATTATAGACGCCTTTAGAGGGTTGCTGTACGAGTTCATCAGTTTCCCTTTAAATTGTAAATTCAGATCCATTTCTTTTCCTGATTGGTCTTACAATTTATTCTTTTTCAATTATTTCCCTTTTTTTTCAAATGTTTTAATTTTGCAGTCACCCTCAGGCTGTCTGTTGCTTGCACTTTGTGCATTAATTGTGACCTCTTCATTTTCCTTTTTGGTATTAAGGTTGGATTATTATACTGTTCGTTTCTTTGATAGTATCCAGCTTCTCTGAATTCTGCAATACCATCCTTAACTTTGAGATTTTCACCTTATATTTTCACTTGTCTTTTATCTCCTGGATATGTTCATAGCTTTTGTTCAACGAAACGGCCGTTTTCGTCTTTGTCAGTGACAGTTATATCTTTTTCTTATGTGTTTTGGTGTACTGTTATGCCAATTCCACTCTGTTGGGTACTTTCATAGTCAAATCTCATACATCGTCAGTTATTTTGTGTGAAGACTGCTTGTGTTCGATACTGTTTCAAGTTCCTCGGTCTCTATACGCGATTAACGGTGGGTCTTGTGGCATTCGCACCCACCAGTTGTAGGACTTTGTATTCAAAGTACGTGCTCTTTACCAGTAGGCTTTTCGAAATCGCGTAAGTTATCAGTCTTTCTCCATTGTTCTTTGTATTTTCGTAAAGGCCGTATTTACCTAAAGTAGGTCTATATTTTTCTTCTCTCCCTATCTTTACGTTGAAATCCCCCAACACAATTTTTGAATTATACTTCGGCAATCGGTCAAACAACCTTTCTAGCTCATCATAGAATATATCTTTGTCGTTATCATTAGCCACCTCGGTTGGAGCATAGACATTTATTAAAACCGTGTTGCCCCATCGAGTACGTATCATAAAGTACGACAGTCTTTCGTTTACGAACTCTAAATTCTGAACCGCCTGAAGGATACTGTTCTTAATGAGGAATCCTATTCCGAAATCGTGAGACTGTATTCCACCGTAGTAGAAAGTGTACTTGCCCCTCTATCTTGCCCCTCCCACCGAACTTCTTGTATCGCTAATATGTATAGCTAGTACTTCTCGGTCTCGCGTACCGCCAATTGAAAAGCGCCCGTTTGGTATAACGTTCGTACGTTCCACGTTATTATTCTAAGATCTTTCTTAATCCTGTTCTTGGAGCCCCCTGAAGCAGTCCCCGCCAGGAGATCCGAATGAGGGACTAGTTTACCTCCGGAATATTTCACCCCAGGAGAATCTATGAACCATTTGTTACTATTTCTTGACATGTTTTAGCGTTGTAGGGTTGTCAGCTCTACGACCTCGCAGTAAAGGCAGACATTCAAGATGTTGTCCCCTGTCCATCTCTGAGCCTTGCCGATATCATTCATCTTCAGCCTCAGAATGGTAATGGTGATGCTGCTTCCCCTCACTATGGTATTTTTATTAGGGATTATCTTCCCCTAGCTTTTGTAGATCCAAGGCAGCAGTATTGGTTTTGGTCCGCCCCGGAATATTTCCGGTACCCACCATATCTGGTCGGCATTCTCCTATCCGCCACCTGGGGAGGCGTCTGGTGGCAGCCCAGTAACTCCAACCCGGACATAAACAATGAATAATAATATAAATGTGTAGTGAAGAGTACAGCATTGAAAATGATAAATTAAAATTGTCGTACAATTAGTCATCTGCATATGTGAAATTATGTGAAATTCAAGTATTAAAAAAGAGGAAATAATCTAGAAGCAAGTAAGCAAGAACTTTATATTTTGTTCTGTGGCTCTAAGATATTTTCATCTTTCTACGGATTCCTAGTTGATAATAAAGCCTCTCATTCTCGTCATAACTTAAAAACTTTGTAACTGGTTTTCAGTAGCAAGGAGAAGTTTTAACATCAGGTTCCACGAACCTGAGAAATTTTAACAAACTTGAGATGAATCGGCTGAATGTCACTAGTGATGAGCAAAAGCAAGACCAAAACCAAGACCGTAGCGGTCTTGCATACCCAGTCTTGGTCTTGGTCTTGCATCGGTATCCCTGGTCTTGGTCTTGGTCTTGGTCTTGCTCGCCCAGTCTTGGTCTTGCATGTAAGGGGTCTTGCAAGTCTTGCTTTTTAAAAAAAATATACGTTTCAAACGTAAATTTTACGCTGGATATAGGGAATAGTAAAAGCTAAGCGTATCATTGCCTGTCTTAATGCGTCAATGGTAACGGAAATATGTTTTAATGTATTGTTTATCTTCATGTAAGTGTACATAATAGAACTACCAAAGTTTAATTTCGCTTTAATTTGAACAACATCACTAACATTTTATTATTTTACTTTTACTTGCTGTTTTAGGCACACAACTATGTTTCGTAAGCTTTGACAGAATGCAATCATGGGTTATTGAAAATGTTGTCCAAAACAATTTAGACATTGAAGTTCTTACCTTGTAACAATCCATAGAACTGTGATCTCTGTCATCTTCTAGTCACTGTTCCAATTATTTACCATTCTCCGTGCTCCAGGTAAGTTCCAAAGGAAGACCAAACATACACGGATATTGTGTTTAACTAAAACTTACAAGGGAACTATTTTTACTGTTCTGCTAGTTTTGACTTCGGACCCTATTTGAATCATATAGATAGCGAAAATAACACGCATAGACTCGCACTCTGTCATATATTTGTGTCCCGAATAAGTCGAGTCGTGTAATTTCAGCGACTTTTAAACAGTAAAATCAACCTTGAAGGTGAAAACTTTATATTAACTAAATGAGTTATCAGATGCATTTCCGTAGGTACTTTTACGTGTAGAACACACATTTCCCCATGAAAATGTTCGCAAGTTGAATGTTTTTTATACAAACTCCAGTTTATGATCGAGAATGAACAAAATTCCATAGAAAGTAATGCAGTAAAGGAACGACAATACAACTGTGGGAAAGGGGAAGAGCGGGCACGGAATTATAAATACATAAAAAATAATGGTTTCTAATACCTTTTGGGGGCCTAGGGCGCTTGCAATTGCTAAAACACTGATCGACTACACGGTTATTTAATGCGAACATTTTAAATAATACCTAGGTACAATCTGAATTTTTACTTTCGTACGTACATTTTTTTATCCCCTCTCCTCTTTGGTGTGTAATTCCGGAACAAAATTGCAACACTCTCGCTTCTCCTGCGCTCTCTTCGTTTACGTAGATTTTCAGTACCCCTTACCATACAAACATTATCAGAACTATATTACAAACTAAAATTATAATTATTAATTAGAACAGTAAATATTTTTCAAAATACTTACCAAAATATATTCTCGTCTGTCATGTCACATCTTATATTTGTTTCAAACATCTTATTTAACACACGCTTACTATTAATTTTTTGAAAGTTAAATATTTTAAATAACTGGAAAGCACGAGAAAACGCAACTGATTTAATTATTTTTATAAATATTCGAAATTGAACTTTAAAATGAAACAGTTAAACAATAATACTAATTATAGTGAATTAACAAGTTCTAAAAATGAAAATAAGCATAATGAATTGTTTTTCAATCTAAACAGATTTCACTTTCTTTGATTTTTCATTAAAAAGTGATTCAATCAATTTGTTCACGACTCGACTTATTCGGGACACAAATATATGACAGAGTACGAATCTATGCGTGTTATTTTCGCTATCTATATGCTTCAAATAAAGTCCAAAAACATGCCCGAAGTCAAAATTCGCTGAACAGCAAAAAGGGTTCCCTTGTTAGTGTTGTTGTTTTCGTCTAAGAAGCACTCATGTCCACAAACCCAGACAATTGACGATAATGAGACTAGTCATTGCTCAAGCGAGCTCTGGCAGAAGAGTGATATAGAAAGTATAATTACTTACAAATTTGAATTTGAATTTATTTAAGCCTAACAGGCATATATGGCCTAAGGTTTGGGACAACAATGGGAAAGTTAGCGGCCAGGGCTTTGAGTTATGGTACCATCCCAGCATTCGCCTGGTGGGACTGAGGAAAACTCTAGAAAACATCAGCCAGGATGGCCGGTCGTGGGGTTCCATCCACGGGCCTTCCGAATGCGGCGCCAGCGCTCTACCAACTCACCTACGGCCGCTCTGTAAAATTACTTACGAGTTTGTGGACCAATACATTTCTGTTGAACAAATGTATCAAAGTAAACCTGCTGAATTTGAAGCATTTCTGTGCTCAATACAAGTCCACACCTATTACCTCTAGCTTACTCTAAAGTAACTTTTGCTTTGCATCCAAACCATAGCCCACATCTAGTAATGTTCCTCCCGACTTTATCTACAAGTGACAAACAATTACCAAGTGTACTGCAAAAACTATTGTTTTATTCAGACTCAATTCTCCGTAGCATAACACATAAAACAGAAATCAGTTTTCAATAACACATATCAACAGACATTTTATAAAATCGACTAGTAGCTTAGAACAAACACAAAGACTTGGTTACACAAATCAGTACAGACTCCGAACTTACCATAATCCACCTTTATCTGAATCAATAGATCATACCAAGACAAACCTAACATCAGAAAAGCCAGGACATCAGACTTCCTTTTGCCCTTTATCCAAATTATCCTTAAGGGGAATGTAAAGCCAAGATCTCCAACAAGAGATGGCAGCAATATCTCCGTATGTGTCTAATGTATTTTTATCGTTGCACGAAATTTCAATGTAGCTCCTACAAATTCAATCCTAGACTAGAGAGTTCAGACTTTCAGGAAAGAAAGTTCATAAGTAATTCAAGAGTTCTCTCCGTGCCGATTTTTCATTTTCTAACTTGTTCATTGTTGAAATCGTTTCAGTGTTATTATGCCCATAACAATGAAGCTCTTTCAACAAGAAAGAAAGTGAAAAATCGGCACCGGTAGAACTCTTGAATTACTTATGAACTTTCTTCCCTGAAGATTTGAACTCTCTAGGATTGAATTTGTAGGAGCAACATTGAAATTTCGTGCAACGATAAAAATACATTAGACACATACGGAGATAGTGCTGCCATCTCTTGTCGGAGATCTTGGCTTTACTTGGCCCTTAACAGAAACCTTTTCCTTCTATTGTAAGTTTAGTGTACAGTAGTGTACAGTGTAAGTTTAGTATGCTACAGTAACAGCGGTATGATTCTCAGATCCACTCACACGGTTTGCACAATTGGAAACCTACTCCAGCGGAATTTTTACACAAGCCATAGAAATTCAAGTGAAGGATATAATGATTTCCCCTTCCTTTCCACGTTTTAAAAATATTCAAATAGTGCGTGTGCAAGACTCTTGCAGACTGGTCTTGGTCTTGCAAGTATGGTCTTGGTCTTGGTCTTGCATCCCTTGGTCTTGGTCTTGGTCTTGGTGTTGCATCGATATTCCTGGTTTTGGTCTTGGTCTTGGTCTTGCATGCAAGACCAAGACCAAAACTGCAAGACCAAAGACTCTTGCGCTCATCACTAAATGTCAGCAACAACACTGCACCATTCGCTAAACTTGAATCAGTTCTCGAATCTACGTTAAATTCTAATACATTTCCTCAAAATAATGTTTTCCGAAAACCTGAAACAAAATCTACAGAAAAAAAAATAAAAATTTTGAAACTTGAAGAACAAGATTAATATGTCTTCTGGGTTTTCACAATTTTCTTTCCATCAATGTCTTGTATATAATTATTATCTGTAATATACCATCTTAACAAATAAGACCACGGTTAATTATTACTACATTTTCATAACAGAGTCCAACAAGGTGACGGTTGGTAGTTTATCAGAGAGAGAAGTTTTTCGAGGGTGAGAGAGTTGGAAAACTCATTTCAAATTGTTGTACGTGTTTAGAATCGACATGTGTCAGCATCAAATTAAAAATCCTTTTTTTTTCATAAAAAAGAGGGAAAAAAGCTGTGATTCATTATGAAATGCACGGTCTGCAGAAAATAGAGCTTGTCAACATTTTCAAAGCAGACATTAAATGTAATAATATTATCTACCATAATGAATTCGACGTCCATGCCTTGTTTTGTTGATGGAGTGAGAGAGAGGCGGGGAGGGAGGAAGGAAGTATTTCTGAGCAAATGATTTTAATACAAACCAACGACTACTTTAATAACACTATATAAGAGAGTGTCTTGTGAAAGCTACGCTTGCCCCATTCCTCTTTCCTGCTAATTACTTATGCATAGAGATGCTGCATCAATTAAGATTTTAATATTGTAGACACTCTCTTCTCTTTCTTTCTTTCTCTCTCTCTCTACTTTACAAGTTCTCAGAAAATTGTTCCTTATCCATAAAAAAATATAATAAATAATGGCTTCTTCTTTGTAGGTCGATTTTTTAATATATTGATGTCATGCCAAACAGAAAAAACAAAACTTTTCCATAAAATAAATTATGTTTTATCCACCTCTTTTGTTTCTTGTTTCTCTACTAGAATTTCTGACTTAGGTTTTCCACAACTCTATTAAGGACAAATGTTTTTGAATTGAATCGCAGCCTAAGATGACAAGTTTTAAATTGAATTTTCCTTACAATTATGTATTTCTTTTTTTTTTTAATGTAATTCAGCACATTTTTTTAGTTTTCTTTTAATTAGCAAATATGCTAATATTATTCAGCAAACATTTTTTTTCGGTTATAATTTTACTTTCTCTGTCTGTATCTAATGCAGGCTAGCGCCCCAACCAAAGCAACTAGGTATAAACTAATTTTAATTTCGTGACCAAAACTGGCAGTTCTTTTACCTTAGGTCAGATTGTTTCCAATTTTTAAGAATTCACGTTAGGGCCGTAACGAAAGCAAAAATATAGAAAAACCGGTTTCGGATTTAAAATCTTGACTTATCCTGAAATCTGTATACTTTATTTTCACGACTTTCGACAACTTTCAATATTTTCACGCAATTTTGTTGCTGCAACAGTTACTGCAGCGCAATCGCTTTCCATAATGAGAATAGATGCAAATACTGTTGAGCTGACTATGAACAAACCACAGGTAGATCTCAACTACAGGATTACTATAAAAATTAAAACGGGACATTTTTCTTCAGAAAGAAAAAATACTCGAGTGCTTCAATTTGAATTTTATTTATGACCTTTAGGGATCTATACGGCCAGAAATGGGGAAGCGTGCTAAATCTATCTATTATGAGGTCTATGCTTGTAGTAAATGATTTTCTTCATTCGTTTTATTCCGCGAAAGTTTGTGGAATATAGCTCTCGCAATATTAAGCTTTAGAAATAACTCGCTATATTCATTTACCTAAACAATGCACACAAATTCCCACATATTGCTAGTAGTTTTCATTATCAATGGCCTTGGATTATCAAGGTGAAACTGAAGAATAAAATTGTTCAATAACGCCTACTAAATATTAAATAAATAACCACACAGCAGCTATGATATAAATACTCTCTATAAGGGAGACGGGAAATAATAAATTTCTATTTCACGAAAAAGAAAAAAGAAATAAAAGGAGGCAGTTCTTGTTTCGTTTATATATAAAACGTATTGAGGGCTATTTTAATTAACTTAATTGGTCGAGAAATAATACAATTGCTAACCCTCCTATTCCCCTCCTCATGCTCTTTATCGAGACGATAATGAATTCGCTGACATTAACACACAAACTCATACACACACATACACAACAGCTAACTCTAGCTAACATAGGTATACTATACACAGCAACTGAATTCCGTTCGCAACTTAATTATATAGACGGTGGGTTGGCAAGAGGAAGTTATTTTCAGGACTTATTAATGACTCACGGGGAAAAGAGTGGGAATCTCTTGAGTGTCTAATATATAATACATGACGTGAAGGAATGCAAGGTTGGCTGGCAAATACCATCATCTCTGTGGTAGTACACTAGCGAAAGAAAGTTTTGTAACACTTAAATGTTTGTTTGCTTTGCGATATAGTCTATTATTACTATTATTATTAACTGGCAAAGGAATGCAAAATAAGAACTTATGTACTGCATGTACGGATTAGTTTTGTTCCCTTGAATATTCACTAGAATTCGAAAGAAGAAAGTTTTGAAGTAGATTTCTATCGCTGGGATTAAAATCTTGCAAAAACAACCCTTTTCCACCTGAGTTAAAACGTTTTGAAATAGATACTGACGATGTGACAGTTATCGAGGATTTACATACAGAGGACTTCAATAATTATAAGAACAAAGGGCGTCGGCAGGGAGGGACAAGGGGATCACTTGCCCCCCCCCTTCCCCGAAGGATTTAAGATTTTATACCCACTACTATTCTATTTTCATTTGTTTGGTGTATGAATATATTTCACATATTTCATGCTTTTCACTACATGCATTGAGATTCTCCCGTTACATTTCATGAACTATGTTTATTTCAATCTATGTAATCATAGATACGCCAATGTATACCCACCGAACAAACTATGTGAAAACATTGAAAGTAAAAACACGATGCCATTACTATTATGTAACTTTTATTTTTTCTGAACGTGTTCTGTTTTATGAAGCAGAAGCAGTTCCTCTAGAAAAGTCAATGAAAATTAAGTCTGTCTTTCTTTCTCTTTCTCTCTCTCGCTTTCACACAAGTTCATATGCAAAGCTTAAAAAACACGAATAAGCCAATCGCAATATACACATGCTTTCAAAGTAATGATTTTCGGACCCTCATCTTACGATGCTTTGCTGCTCATACATCCTTTTTTTTTTTTTTTAATACGGATCAAATCAAGGAAAACACTGAAATTTTGAAAAGCGACTAATCTAACATTAACGAAATGAACTGTTTCATATTTTGAAGCTAATTGTTTTAGCCGAGATATTTGAAGGTCACTAACTTAAGCCAGCATAGCCCAGGATTTTAAATTTCTCATCAAAAACAAATATTTTCAAATCCTGGATTACTTAAATTGATAGACATTCTTAAGAATTATGCAATCCATTTTCTAAAGTGCCATTGTTGATTGTGATTTATCCATTATTTTCTAACATATTTGTTTTTAAAAAATGAGCCTGATTACCAACGGCTCTCAAAGAGAATCTTAATTTGAATTTTTGAAAGATCTTTAGATAATTTTGGCTCAAGCCGAATGGATGATGCTGAGAGAATGCAGAACAGAAAGTTTACTTTACTTTTCTTCGACAGGAATTTTTGCACATCAATTTTGTATTAATGTTTGTTAAAATATGTTCTTTCTGTAATCTTCAACATCAACACAAGATCTGATAAAAGTACTTGCTATTACTCACCGTTTTACATTTGCCTTAATTATTGAAAGTCCTCTATGTCTGACAATGTCATGCCATCTCGGTTTCTGGGACTTCAAAGTATCTAATAGCCATGGATAACACCATACTAATTACCATTATAATGAACAACGATTCCTAACAAGCTTTCGGGGAAGTGTCTATAGGGACCTGGTAATTTCCACCTTTCCATAAATGCCAAATTTGATACATTGGCTGTGTTAATTAAACTCGTTTCGGTGTCCCGAAGAGATCACCACTTTTCTTTCTCAACACAGTTTGTTGTGTGATTTCGGTGAATCAACAATACGATAGTAGGTACTAATATTGTGTTGAATCAGCATTTAAAACACATTCATTGTGTTGAATCATCGAAATTAACAAAGTTTTGTTATGTTGCTTTAACACGAAAAAGTGATGGTTGTTGCCCTGCGTCACCAAAAAGTTTTAATACAGCTATTTCTTGCTGTGTAATTTCTTGCTTTGCCATTACAAACGATAGTGCTACTAGAAGGAGAAAACCCTAACTAACTAGAAAATGATGTTTAATAAAATTGTACGCCCATAAATTAATTTTATTTGAAGAAAATAGTAAACTGTAGTCTAATGAACGTTCCGTAATCATATGCAATAAATAAATACATGAGTATAACTTGCTCCTCTTCATGATTCATCTGTAAATTTCTCCCCTATCTGTGACAGTGATACACACACACACACACACACACA
>JAGDQP010005924.1:22552-41741 GCA_022664845.1 Lepisma saccharinum | reverse complement strand
AGTATGGCCACTTTTAAGATGGCGAGTAGAGAGACTCAAAAGTCTGACTGTTTAATGGATTCCAGGTGTTCGAAAGGTCAAATTTTGAAACCAGAACTCATAAAGTACGTCAGACCACACCCCCACCTCAAATTCGAACTTTAGATCGTGCAGCTGCTCGAATTTGGATTCAATAAATTTTATATGTGTAGCAGGGTCAAACTTGAAGGTCAAATTTGGAACCCTGGTTGGTTGAGAACTCCGCACCCCACCTCAAATTCGAACTTTAGAGGATATACGCACTCCTCATTAGTGTAAACTTGGTTTCTCAAGGTCAAACTTAAACGTCAAGGCCGAATTTTGGGAGCGGAAATCATAAAGTACGTCAACCCCCACCTCACCTCAAATTCGAACTTGTGAAGTCCCCTAATTAGTGTTTGAATTCCTCCCCCATCCTTAAAGTGGAACTTTGAAGATCCTGATCGTCTTGGACCAAAAGGTGGTACTGCCATTTTATCTATAACACACCTTCCACTGCAACCCATTGAACTTCCAGAGTTACAATCTCTCGAGACAACAGGTGCCAAATTGGAAACTCCTAATTCACCTATAATCTTTATCTATGCCTATAAACAGCCAAATACTCCTTTATAAACAGAAGATCTAAGAAAACTGAGTCGTCTTGGCAATAGAGTTATCATAGCAGGAGATCTTCACTCAAATCACCCACATTGGAATTCACGAATTTCCAATCAAACAGGAAAATATTATTCAGATATCTGAACTCACTGGATGTCACACCTATTGCTTCACCAAATCCAACATGTTTTCCTAAAAATGGAGGACTTCGGATATTTAGACATCGCACTAATTAAAGGTCTTCACAGCTCTGATGCCCATTTACAGTTCACGCTATGGCTTCCGATCACATCCCTGTTCGTCTAGATATACATCAGTTAGATCTTACTACGCCATCATCACTACCTGGAACAAATTTCGCCGAAAAACAACCGACACTCAACTCCATCTTAATAACCTTCAAGAAATCGATTATGCAGTTCAACTTATTACCGCCAATATTTATTCTGCACTCAAAATTTCTACCATTAGCAGCATTTCTACACACTTCTACACAAAATTTCCAGCAATCAATACATTCCGGAGCAGCTACGCACTCACGTACTCATTATGCTCAAACGTTGGACAAGAAAAAAGTGGCAAACCACTAGTGATCATTGTTGGAAATCCTTATGGAACTCCTTAAACAACCGAGTTAAAAAGAGATTACGGCGCTTGCAAATACAACAATGGGACTACAAACTCAGGTCACTTGACAAACTACATTATGAATTCTGGCAGTTGGCTCGCTCGTTCTCCAAACCTTGCACGTCAGTTTCATCTCCCCCTCTCCATGGTCCTTATGGTCTTGTATTCACACCTGCAGATAAAGCACAAGTCTTTGCTGATCAGCTCGAAACACAATTCGACTTAAATCCTGATCCCTATGATGAGGATACAATCGTACTTGTAAATAGACAAATTCACAATACCCACCTGGATACTCCATTCGATCCTGTCAATCTCTGCACACCTAGAGAATTCCAGAAGATAATACGTAGTCTCCGAGGTCGAAGTGCTTCAGGACCAGATCACATCTCACCTGCTGCCTTAAAGTACGCACCTAGAAAATTACTAGTTCAGATGTGATTCACGCTTATTTAATGCGTTTCTCATCCACAGTCACTTTTCTTCAGTTTGGAAACTTGCTAAAGTCATCCTGATACCCAAACCTGGCAAAGATCACAAATATCCGATCAATCACCGTCCGATCAGTCTACTCTGAACGCTAAGAAAAATATTTGAACGTCTAATACATCGCCGATTACAGAATCACATTAATACATGAACTTTATCCACCACATCAGTTTGGCTTTAGGAAAGTTTTCGTTACTGTTGCACAGCTAGTACGAATGATAGAATACTTCACCTTGCAGTTCAACGCTAAAAATGATACTTTTTGCATATTTCTGTACTCATCAAAACTTTTGATAAGGTTTGTCACAACGGACTAATTTACAAATTAATGCAGCAAAATTTTCCTCATTACCTAATTCGGCTCATCTGCTCTTACCTCAGCAATAGATTTCTTTTGTCCATCATCAGGGTGCTTCTTCAGATCTCAGGAACATTCTCTCCGGTGTCCCGCAGGGCTCTGTCCTCGAAACCACTACTTTTCAACCTGTATACAGCTGACATTCCGACTACACCGCAAACTCAAATAGCTACCTTTGCTGCTGACATCGCAATTTTTATCTGAGACAGACATCTACGTCACGCTCATCTATTTGCGCAAATGCTTCTTCAACTTTTGGATGAATGGACCACCAAATGGCGAATTAAATTGAATCCTGATAAAACATACGTATTTCTCTTCACAAGAAGAAGACTCTACCAGCAGCACCAGTTTACCTTATTTGATAATCAACTTCCCTATTCACCACACGCCAAATATATGGGTGAAAATCTCGACAGCAAACTTACTTTCCAGCATCACTTTCAAACACTTGCCAAAACTGCCACTGCTCGTGTGTTAGCCCTCTATCCACTGTTTCGCAGCCATATATTCTCTCTTGAAACTCACCTGCATATATATTTTATGATGATCAGATCACTACTAACATATGCTGCTCCTGCATGGAAGCACACTGCGCCAAGCTGCCAACGTATCTACTAATGCTCCAAGGAGTGCAGAATCGAGCTGCTCGAATCATTACTGGTCACTCACGTGACACTCGTATCTCCCAGCACCATGAAAACCTAGCACTACCTTACCTAGCAAAAATTATCAACAAGCTTACAACGTCCTTTTGTCACCGCATACAAAATTCATCGTACGCCTCGCTACATCACATCGGCACAGCAAATCATCCTAGGATGACATATCGCATGCCACACCCACCTCTTTAACTTTTGCAATGTACAACACAAGACTGACTAAGCAAGACCTATACCATCACAGCCTTGTAACACCTACGTGATTCCAGTTACACCAGTCAACAGAAGACTTAAATCTCCCCTTTCTCCTAATCTCTCCCCCTTTCTCTTCATGCTATTTTATCTTATCTTTCCAAATCCTGACGCCCTATAGGACTGCGACAGTTTCGTCCTATCTCTCATCGCACATACTTCATTCATTACGCCAACTTTCTCAATACAAATGGAAGGCATGGACAACTGTCAGAAACTTCGATCCTGTAAACCGTCACATACCCTACTCTACTCTACTCTATTCTGCAGCTGTTCGAAAAGGAAGCCATTAAATTTTATGTATTTCGAAACTTGGAACCGGGTCCGCAGCTGTTCGAAGTCGCTCGATGAAAATTGGATTTCTCCAAGTGTAGAGTTAGTTTCGAAAAATGTCGAAAACCGTTGACCTGTAAGTTCCCGTCGTGGGAATTGAACTATAGAATGATGAAAAATCATTTTTGTTGAAACAGTTGAAGGAACGAAACGAAAAGGCTACAGAAGAGGTGTCGTTATCTTGGAAAATATGATCCTTAAGATCGTAACATGATGTGTACTATAATGTTTTAAATACACTAACGGAAGATGAAGTTCCAGTTTCAAGAAGGCGTAATGCTAGATGAAAGTGACATTCTCCAGATCAATTTCAGGTGTCATTTTGTCGTACAGGATTTCAGTTATGCCAAAATTGACTTCATCATAGGGTTTCTTGGAACATTTCAGCACAGATTGATATATCACATTACCCAGTACCTATTTAAAAATTTTGAAGTATAGTCAGTATGGCCACTTTTAAGATGGCGAGTAGAGAGACTCAAAAGTCTGAGTGTTTAATGGATTCCAGATGTTCGAAAGGTCAAATTTTGAAACCAGAAATCATAAAGTACGTCAGACCACACTCCCACCTCAAATTCGAACTTTAGATCGTGCAGCTGCTCGAATTTGGGTTCATTAAATTTTATATGTCTTGCAGGTCAAACTTGAAGGTCAAATTTGGAACCCTAGTTGATTGAGAACTCCTCACCCCACCTCAAATTAGAGGATACACGCACTCCTCATTAGTATAGACTTGGTTTCTCAAGGTCAAACTTGAACGTCAAGACCGAATTTTGGGAGCGGTAATCATAAAGTACGTCAACCCCCACCTCACCTCAAATTCGAACTTGTAGCTGTTTGAATTCCTCCCCCATCCTTAAAGTGGAACTTTCAAGAACATTCAGCTTTCGAAAAGGAAGCCATTAAATTTTATGTGTCTCGAAACTGGAAACTGGCGTCGTAAAGTCGACTCGACATCTGTTTGAATTCATCTCCCTATCCTTAAATTCGAACTTTAGACGCTGCAGCTGTTCGAATTCGAAGTCATTAAATTTTATGTATTTCGAAACTTGAAACCGGGGCCGTAAAGTCGACTGGTCATCTGTTTGAATTCCTCCCCCCATACTTAAAGTCGAACTTTGAAGATCCTGCAACTGCTCGAATAGGAAATCATTAAATTTTATGTATTTCGAAACTTGGAACCGGCGCGTTAAAGTTGAGTCCGCAGCTGTTCGAAGTCGCTCGACGAGAATTGGATTTCTCCAAGTGTAGAGTTAGTTTAAAAAAAGAAAAAGTCGAAAGTCGCTAATAAGAGCGCAGACTCTGGAATTTGAACACGTGTGTCGACATTCGCTGCGAAAAGGGGAAAAAAAGATGTGAATGTTAAATCAGAGCACACATTCGAATGTCTGATGGGAAACAAGTTCCGAATTTTGGAAGACGGAAAAGGCAAAAAAGGAAACAAAGAAATTCAATATACCTTTCAAAGGAATGCCGAAAGAGAGAGTCTCAAACATAGTTGCTTTTGTTTTCACTTTATTACGAAATAAAGACCAAAGAGCGCTGTACTGTGATATTGCACGTGTATATTATGTATATATCTATATCTGTAAATCTGTATTTTTATACATATGAGTCCATAATCGGTATGTTTTATACGCTTGGACGTAATTTTAACTCGCAAGATGCTGAATCCCGCATAATAATGTGTTCCGGATGTGTATAAGAAGTGTTTCGCGTGCTTCTGTTGTGTATTTCATAATTTCAGATCCATTTTAAGTACTTAATATGTACATTTTAACTAGAAAATAACCTCTTAATTATATTTTCATGAAGATATAACGGGAAAAGGAACGATTTAGCATCAAATTTTATCTTGAAAAGGAAGTAGTCCCTTATATTTACCGGGAAAAGACTGTTATATAGTGACAAATGTAGTATTCGAATATGTATTTTAACCAGAAAATACCATAATAATGCTAATTGCCTGAAGATATAACGAGAAAAGGAAGAACTTTGCATCAAAGTATTCCTCATATTACTGGGAAAAGACGGTTGAAATCGGATTCATAGGATAGATCCTATGTAAGGGAAAACTGGGATATGAAGTCTGTAGAAGCGCTTGTTGTTTTGTTTTTGGATAGGATTCAAGTGTTTTGGAACCGTAATTAGACTTTTGATCACGTTTATAACATATCCAATGAGAAACCACTATTACTTCACCTTGCCTCCAATACCTTCAGACAGAACATCTGTGTAAAGAATAACTAAAATGCTTTGTTCATGGTAATGATCATTAGATGTATATCGGAAACGGGTTATTTCGTCTACATTGAAACCTACAGCTCACGCGTACGGTATTTATGTAGTATATACACTGGTCCTTTAACGTTGGAATGAAGACACATAGAGACAAACAGAGTTGAAGTTTCGCCGTCAGTTAGGTAATTTATCTGCTTTCCATAGACCTCCAGTTTGGTTTTTATTTATTTAGGCTTCTCCGTTGTTAAGAATCGCTGTGAAAGACTATTTGGAATTATATTTAGATAATATATGAGGAGAAAAGTAAAAAATGTAATCAGTAGGAACGTTCATTGTCTTGGTTCCAACTTTGATTTTCATCGTGGCGCAAGTGCTTTAGAAGTAACGATAAATTAACCTTAGAAAATGCATCTATTTTGTAAATCGTATCACCATCGTTTCATCGTAACCACGAAGGAACTTCTTCAACATTAGTGGATAAGATACTAAGCTTGCTAGCTTGTATTGACGAAATTTCGAGTTTGTTGCCCATTAGGAGACGTAAATGGTTCGGACCTTATAGTAAACTGACCTTAGCGTGGGTTGTTGCCATATAAGGAAGGTTAGTATTGATTTATAATGTTCTAGCCTTCAATACTAATTACAAAATGTAAGGAAGGACATAATTACATACAATTTGTAAGTAAGGTACACAATTTACTGTAGTAAACGTTATGAACCCCCTCCATCACCCATCAAACAATTGAGAAAAACTCCGGGGTGTATCACTGTTTCCCATGAAATATTCGGAATGTTATGAAGTGTCACTTGATCCATGTTGCCATTTAAGAAAATTTCACTTTTTGCCACTACATAATAAAATGGGACAATATGCCATGCTTGATGACGATGGCACATTCCCCCTTCAAATTAAAAGGGACGTGTATCGGGATTCCGCCTGGAAATCAATGCTTACGAAATTAACGGGATGGGAAGTTTTCTTTTGGTCACTCTGTATTTATATAATATTCGCATTTGGCAGGGTTCAGAGCAATTAAACGATAACTTCATCAAGAACTTTAACCTAACATTCAACTTTTTTTCAAGGCAACCCTTTATATAAAAGTGAATTATAAATGTATAACTTTAACACATATGTATGAAGTGTTACCTACCCTTCAGGCGTTCCACTAAATTCCGAAACGTAGGACAACATGAGTGTTCATTTGAACATATCATAAATGCTCTGTGTAAGTTTCATGCTGATTTTCGTCTCCCACTGGTGACAGTTACCTTGTAAGTAAAAGTAAATATGGAAAAGCACTAGAAAAGTACGAACAAGAGCAAAGAAATGAAAGAGGTCAGGAACTGCTTATAAGCATCATAAAAGGAAGATATGCCTGGTCAGATAAAAAGTTCGGATAAATTACGTGTCAATGCAGGAATTGTTTGAAGAACGCAAGAACTTTTCCAAGAGCCATCTACACTCTGACTATAATTTAGTCACCAGATGTAGACATAAATTTGAAAATATATAAGTAAGGAAGTACAGAAAACAAAAAAATAAATAAAACATAAATGTGTAGAGAAGTTCAAAGAAAAATGTTCAAATTAAAAAAGAACAGATTAAAGTGCTAACAGCGGGATCATTTTAAGAAAACACTTTACTAGAGCAATAACATTGTTACGATCTCTAGGAGTTACTCTTCTCAAAATTGCCTTAGAACAAAATCTTGTTGTTAATTTCAGAAAGAATCTCAGATTTTGTCTATCACGTAAGGTTTCGGCACAAATTTAATTTAAATTTTAAGAAACTTCAGTTTCATTCCGTTTAATAATTCTGCGTTTTCGTGAAATTGCAATAGTGATTTGCGAAATTAATTGATCATAAACTAGTTTTTTCATGTTGATTTTAAAATGTCCTTAAATAATTAATTATTATCACATTAGCTTTTTGTGGAAAAGTGGCGTTTTAATTTTTGTAAACGCAAAGCACTGACTTAATTTTATTTTAAATTTCACATTTTGGAGACCCGAAAAATGCTCTCTTCGCACGTTATGGTCCGAAAGTTTAGAAAACTTTGTTGTTTGATACTGAAAATACACCTACTAATTGTCTTACTAGTGTTGCTAACGTTAAAATTGTAACAAACGAAATGTTCCCAATATTACCATACCACAAGTTTAACCCAAAACGCTCGTAAAGAAGTATAGGTCTTTCTTTGGCAAATCACATAAGAACTGTATGTGATAGTCAAAGAATGGTTTCAGATTTGTAATTAGAGCAACAAACAGGTCTTGGAATACTTATTGATTTCCAAATAGCAAACCTCGTGAATCAGTGCCTTCAACCAGACCATGCAGCTCTGGAAAGTGGTTTGAGGCAATACCCTGCATTTGCTGAATGTGAATAACTCAATTACTGAGAAGAAGCGTCTGATAGTCGAGCCTATAGTGAACTCAATACAGATAGACTATAGCTGCTTCATGTTGATTTCCACTAGAAATTCCTTTCCAGCAAAGATCAAGAGAAGGAGAACTCTATTTGAAGACGACAATGCATCAAGATATGCATCTATAGTTGCCCGCAGAAAGCAGTAACAGTTACAGCTCACTGAATAGCTGGACAATACGCCTGACTTAAGTTATGGTTCAACTCCTGAGAAGTAGGCAATTTAATAACATGTACGGAGAAGAAAATGGAATTCAAGATTGTTGGCCTGCAAACCGGCGGAATATTACCTTCAACTTTCTCCATGCGATTCTGTATTTCTGCACATTTGCACTGCAGGTACACTAGTGACAAAACGAAAACAGATATAAACTGACTTCAGATTTGGGTGCAGCAACCACCATTTGTCCGTTCGTTTGCAATATGGTGACGCCCCAGTCTTTCTTTAGAGTATCTTTGCAGCATATTCGCTCATTAGTCTGTAAAGCAGGTTAACGCCACAATAAATTAACCGTTTTACACCAGGTGTCACCACAATCTCTCGGTACGATACACTATAAAAGTACTTCTGTGAAATCGAACACAAAATCGAATTGTCTAGAATTTTGTTTACATTCACTTCCACTCGCGGATCCAAGAGGGGGCTAAAGGACTATAGCCCCCCCCCCCACACACACACACACTTAACGTCCAAATATACAATGGATAAAATGGCCTTCTATCCTACTTCACTGTAAAAATAGGAGACACAACTTACATTCAGCCAGTTTTCGGTTGAACGTTTTACTTTCTGTAAAATTACAAAATGCGTATATATATGACTTTTCCAATGTATTTCATTGAAGCAGAGTTCCTTTAAAATTAAAATTTAAAAAAAAGTTGATGTGGTCGGGTTTCGATCCAGGGTCCGCTAACACACTAGTCAGATGCTCTCACCACTTAGCTACTTTATTTTTTTTAAAAAAAAAAGGTGAAACGCACCCTAACCGAATGCGTCACCCAACTGGTTTAACTCTTACAACTCTTGCAACTCTTTTAACTGATTTTTCCTAACTACGGACAACACAGTTAAAATCACATCCATGCCCGAGGCGGGATTCGAACCCACGATCCTTGACTCGACAGACTAGCGCGCTAGACCGTTCGGCCACCTGGATCGGCCCGAAGGCAGTTGGTGCTCACGGCTTTCGGAATGATATTTATAGCTAGGATTTTATTGCGAAGGAGTTTAATCATTAACATGTTTTGTTTTAACTATAAAGAATGTCTCGTGAAAAAAGGAGAGATACGTTTGCTACAGTGTAAAGATTTATGCCCAACTTAATTGCTCTTTCCGTCAATTCAATCCTTGCCGTCCTCGCTCTACCAGTGAACTGTTTACAGTGTAAAAGCAATATACACTGTAAAAATTGGAAACACGAAATGGATGAAAGTTACTCCGCTTTATGGAGAAATAAAAGTCGAAAAGTAGCGTTTTGTTGTATTTACTCTTAAATGTGGATATAGTGTAAACCTTTTAGTGGAAAGATTGGTAAAATTAAATCCATTTTAAAGTTTAACATTTTCTTTGTAATAGCTTAACGTTAACTGAAAATGGGTTGAAACTGGCCAAAGTGATTTGTCCATGAACGTTCAACTTATTTTACGCTTAAAACTCGGTCATTTTCTAATCGAAGTGTAAGCTAAACAGGAAATTTTGAGGTTACGTACTTTTGTGGATTAAGTTGAAGCCTTAGTTGGATATTCTATAATCCAGTAACAGGAGTAACGTTACTTGCTTGTTACTGAACGTCCCGCCATTTTGAGTGTTTACATTGCCTTTACACTGTGAACAGCAAACAGTTTACTGGTGGGCCGAGAAATTAAGTTGGGTATAAATCTTTACACTGTAGCAAAAGCATCTCTTCTCTTTTTCACGAAACATTCCTCGTAGTAAAATAAAAAACGTGTTAATAATTAACCTCCTTCAGAGTACATCCATAACTCGCTCGGAAAGCCAGAGTCACCAACTGTCTTCGTAGCGAAGTGGTTAGAGCGTCTGACCAGTGTGCTTGTGGACCCTGGACCGAAACCCAACAACTTCAATCATTTTTTATTTTTTTTATTTTAAAGCAATATTTCCTTTTATTCTTTTCTACTTTAAAAAAATGCTCGGATTGAATGAAATACGTTGGAACACTCATATATATGTAATGTACACACGCATTTTGAAATTTTACTGAAAGTAAAACGTTCAACCGAAAACTGGCTGAATGTAGGTTAATCCAAAAAGTGGAGGCAGCTCAGCTGCCTCCATTTTTTGGATGAACGTTGTGTCTCCTATTTTTACAGTGTAGACACTCAAAATGGCGGGGCGTTCAGTGACAAGCAAGTAACGTTACTCCTGTTAGTGGATTATAGAATATCCAACCAAGGCTTCAACTTCATCCACAAAACTACGTAACCTCAAAATTACAAGTTTAGCTTACACTTCGATCAGAAATGACCGAATTTTAAGCGTAAAATAAGTTGAACGTTAACCGACAAATCACTTTGGCCAGTTTCAACCCATTTTCTGTTAACGTTAAGTTATTACAAAGAAAATGTTAAACTTTGAAATGGAGTTAAGATTTGCAATCTTTCCACTAAAGGGCTTACACAATATCCACATTTAAGAGTAAATACAACAAAACGCTAATTTTCGACTTTTGTTTCTCCATAAAGCGGAGTAACTTCCATCCATTTCGTGTTTCCACTTTTTGCAGTGTTTACACTGGATAAAGTGACACAACTATGGTTTATCTCCCCCCCTTGATCATATTCTGGATCCGCGCCTGTTCATTTCCAACATCCATACCAATGGGCAAATCGACACTATAATCTTTCTTGAGGGTATCTTTTTACTATACCTAGATTCTTCAGTGCATTGTCTTTGGGACCGCTCTAGTTTCAAAATAAACTTTGTGTGTGGGTGTGCGTGCTGATTTTGAGAATTATAAACGCTCGCAAGAAGGAGAGATGAAGTAACTTATTCTTCATAAAATATTAAAATATTTCTGGACATGTTTTTGTCACCATGTTTCTCATTATCGTTCCTCTTTCATTTCCACTGATTGCAATGAGAACTGACAACGCGTCAGAGGAGGGGGGGGGGGTAAAATTCATAGAAAGGGGGAAATCCTCCCTATTTTTTCGTTCCACTGCCCCTAACCACTCCTTTATTCCCAATCTCCTCCTCTCACTTTTTGTTTTCCCATTCCACAAAATGATGGAATGGTGCAGTAGCAGGGACGGGGGAAGGCTGGTAGAAAAATTCAAACCTTCTACTCCACCTCTTGGTCCTCCAGTGAAGTGTGTACAAAAGCAAGTTGGCAGGCCATCGCTCAGCACTCCCACTCGCTCACACACAAATACATACATACATAGTGATAGAAAAAGAGAGAGAAGCAAGTGTTGTGTAATGGCGGTCCTAATTAACACTGCCGTATGGAGACAGGAGCGGTGGGAGTCCTAGGAATGTATAGCTTGTGAATGTATGTGTGTGTGTGTGTGTATGTGTGTGCGTGTGTGACTGAACGACCAGCGTGATTTTAACATATCATGGAGATGACAGAGATGCACACCTTCGTAGGACGGAAATCACAACATGCACTTAACATTATGCCAAATCAGAGTTACCAACTTGGTTATTACTAGATGTAAAAAAAAAACGCACAAATTATTACTTCTGGAAGCATTAGCAAACGTGAAATAGACAATACACTAATAGTAAAGTTCATCCCAATCTCTTGTATAACAGGCACTTCCTATATTCTAGGTACCGTACATCGGTAAAGTTCTGGTCAGAAATATAACGCAATAAAGGACAAACTCAGAGAAAGATAAGAAAAAATTGACCAATGACAGCGCGAGCTCAAGAAATGTATTAAGAAATGAAGGCTATAAATGTAACTATTGGAATACACATATTATACAACATTCTAGAGGTTTCAAAGGCAGTTAAGACAAACTCGGGTAAAATTCAGCCTTCCTTGACTCCCCATGAATACGTTGTATTCAGACGGGCGATTCGATATCACCAAAGACTATTGAGGGGGAATTTTCCTCACGAGAGATGTTACAAATCAGAGTGTAGATGAGGAGAAATTGCTGATCTGAAATCGCTCCTGCAAGATTTTCTGTTTTCTCAGCTCAGAGAAGTGGATTACATGTATTTGAATTGTAACATGTAGCCTCAACGATTCTTTTCCGCGTCTGCAAGAGGAGCACTCTGTTTCCTCTGATAACGTGGTTGTGGGTCCGCGTGCATGACATGCCGATCCAAATGTTCCCACAAATGCTAGATGGGAGTAAGATTGAGCGATTTTGCTGGCCAAGAAAATGTGAAAAATCATACACCTTTTTCTCGAACCAATCACGATCCACCACAGTGTGTAACGACCTTGAAGCTCTGTTCCATCGTATTTTTATTTCATACAGTTTTGTTTCTTTTATATTGAGCTTCAAAAGGGAAAGATTTTTACTGCACTGATCTCCGGATCCTTAATACTCTTTGACCACGCTTATTATTTTTCGAGCAAAGGTATATATTATAGCCTTCTTTTGTTTTCTTTATTCTGGCGTAAAGTTTTTTTTTCTTGAACTACTTTTGAAGCATCTTCCGTTTATTACCGATCAACTGATTGCATAAATAGTGTCAGCTGTTGTCATTGGACGGGAATCAATGATTCATCTTAATTATGTGGTTCTTTTCTACTGGCAGATCTTCCCGCCAGAGTAAGGCTTTGCTCGCAAATAATTATTAATTTAAGTAATCTTATTTAATATTTTAGATTTCTTCACGTTTGTAAATTTTGGTAAATTGACCTTTCGTTTAGAGTGCTGAAATGAGAGAATTGTGGTCTTTCTTGTTGAGAATCAGGATCTGTTAAAATTGTTGTTTTGATGCGCATTTCGTAAAGGTTTAATACCTGCGTTCAGTGGTCGACGGCATTAGTTTTCTTTCGATCGTTGACATGTGAGATTTTACCGATGAATATTTGCATAACTTACACGATCGTAAGACTTGTTCTGAATTAAATATGTGTAAAGAATTTAGGCCATTTTAACAGAAATGTATTTCAACATTGAAAGTTTCGTTTTGTTATGATAGATTGGGTACATAGAGCTTCACTCTATCCGCCTTGTACTTGCAATACTTACTGTTTGGAGCGTATTGGAAAAAGTGTTTTTAACGGAACTGATCCAAAGTCAATTGTAATTTTTCGTGTAATGTTTAAGAAAGGTTCAGAATTTCGAATTGATTATTATAACTGAAATTATACGAAGTCATGTTCAGATAAAAAGCAATGATTTACAAATTATTTCGAAAATAAGAATTTTGACTTCAATTGCTATAAGCGAACTCGATTGTTAAACCAAATTTCTGTCCAATTGGTTTCAAATTTGCAGACACATATCAATGAACTGAACAGATGAAATCGAAATAGATTTTATTCCAAATCGAAACTACGATCTGTCGGGAATATTTTCTTCAAGTCATGTATCTTTTTTCAGTCTTGTTAGAAATTATTTTTTTCTCAGAGTAAATTTTGTAGTACTTAACCTGGAAAAAGATGTTACTTTGTGAGTCCGTATCTAAACCAAATATGTTACTTTATTGAAATAAATAATGAGTGAGAAAGGGTTTTCAAATTTTCATTGTCGAAACTTTAACAAGTAGAAGTAGCTCAGTGATTAAATTTTGGATAAGATATGCATTTTCTTTACGAAGGTTTTATATTTTGAAGTCAAACTGCTGTGCACAATGCAGGAGTTGTTACGAACCGTAACTTTGATTTCTTTAAAGAGAATGCACGTAAGCTACTTATTTAAATTGATCAATGCTTTGATTTGACTTTAGTATCTTTCCACGAACGGGGTTTCATTTCGCGCTAGTTGAATTCAATACATTAACTACAGTGACCTTGAACACTAGGAGACAATATCGCCGTCTTCTGGCAGATGGGTAGTTTACTAGAAATTTTGTTCCTCTTACTCCTCTTTCTGCCAGAATATGGCGAATGCTACTGGTGTAGCCGACTGTCACTGGTGTTACTGTAGTATGCGGTTCGTTATTCGGTTTGTATGTGTTTAATGTTCTCGTAGTGTTTTGATTTAACGAGTTATACGATACTTCGGCATGCCACATATTTATGTTAGAAGCTCAAAGTTTATTCTGCACTTTGCGTGTGTTATGGATAAACTTTAGTTTATCATCTCCAGTCTGATGACTGTTTTCTTGGAGGTTAGCGCTACTCAGGCACCTTTCTGTGATGTGGGGTGGGTGTTTCTCAAGGTTCTCTCCTTTGGTGAGGTGGGGAATTCTTTCTCTCTGTTTCTCTTCCCTCCTATTTTCTTTCGTTTTATTTTACACCTTTCTTTTCTTCGCTCTGCTTCATGTTAATTCACGTTTCGGTGATCGCGTTCTCCCTCTTCGGGTTTTCTCCAGTGCTTGAATGTTCTCTCTAGTATAATATATTTAATATAAATTATTACTGCTGTATCAGTCTCATGCCTCATTTTACTCGTCCGATGCGTGGTTTTGAGTAATGACCTAGTCTGGTGAAACTGCTTCTTTGCTCTCGAGTAACCTTGTTGAGAAGATTCAGCTAACCGGTTTCCAGTCTGAGTGTCATTGAAATTGACTCTTTACGAGTGTTACCCACTAGCCCATTTGAATGTGAAGTTTTACGTTCCTTTCTTTACCCTTATTTAGAGAAGAAAATCGTCGGTTTGTGGAGTGTGACGAGGTTTCACGGGGACGCGACCGGAAGTGCTGTTTCTGTCCGGTGTTAATACCCCTTTTCTCTGGGTTGTCAGAGAATGTATCTAGCAAGTGGCGACTGTAATTGTTGGCTCTTGTGCTGTTTCTGTCAGTCAGCTACTTGTTCTGAGGAGGATTTTGGTTTCAAGTGACACGCCACGGAGCGTTGCACCGTATAACTAGACACCATCACTATCAAGGAAGAATGTTAATATATACGGATGTATATCGAAAGCAAGTCATTGGTTTTAGTGTTCCTACTAGTGGCACCAGAGGTTCCATAGTCTACAAGCGAATACTTAGGTCTCGTTGATGTAATGGAGTATCCGATACCACAAAACCACCTTATGGAGCAGAATAGGAAAACTTTTTCCACTCCTAAATTACGCAATGACAGTATTCGCATGCGAGCGTGAAGCGCCATTTTCAATGGACCTTGGGTAACACTGGTAACACGGATACCTAAACCGTGTTCACTAAACCCCAATAAAAATTAGAGAGGCTAATTGGTGGAATTTTGCTGGTCGTTTTCCTTTTAACAGTAGATGAATGCTAGATTATCCTTTTTCATTCATGACCTGCGGTGCCATCAATCATTTTATGAGACAGCATTTAGTCATACACCTTAAAAATAAAGGACCCACTTGCAGAAAATAACTCTTGAGATCCCTGTAGACTCAGTAAGTCTGGTTAGGCAAGAACTTCGTTTAATGGTCTCTTCAACTTTTGAAACATTTTTGGGCGTAGTTACAGTTTTAATACTACTACCTCTTTTTCTTTCATATATAGCCAGTCGACTCATGTTTCGAACGCACGTCTTGAATGTGCTTCAGCGGGAAAATAATTATCTTTACGTTCCCGGATTGTTGCAATACTCCTTTGTCAGGTACACTCAGTTATTCTGGGTGCCACCTCCCCAACTGTATTATTTTACGGTCAAAAATCAACAGAAACTGTGCAAAACTCCATTCACACCCTCCGAAGTTTGACTTTACACTCCCACAAACTGAAAATCCTGGTGGAATCCGTGGGTACACTATAGGTCTGATAACGTGATAAGCCAGGGGTAGGTACGCAAATTTTCTCTTTAAAAATAATCAGATTTTAATTGCAAAGAGAATTAGAAAGAAAGGGCGATAGAAGCTTGATGTAAAGAGAATATTAGAACAAAATATTTAAGATATTAATATTTACCGACAGTATGCAAATATTTCATTTAGTACTTGTCGTATGGAAATTTGTTTCATCTTGTTTTTCTTTAGTCTATTGAATGTCTCTGTTACAAGTGCCTCAACTCGTTCATGTCTAATCCATGGACAGACGGAGATTAATTGAGAAGTTTCGAATTCTTCAAAAATCCTACAGTCTGTTCTGCAAACCTGCAAGACCTCGGGGTGGTCGATAGGTTAGCGCGGTCGCTTTCTGTGTGTGTGGTCATGGATTCAATTCCCGCCGGTGTCCATTGAACGGAGTGGTTCATAGCCCACTTTACCAAAAACTTTAGACCCTGTCCTTCGAAGCTCACCATCTCGTTTAGAATAACAAACAATTGAGTCAATTCAGGCAACACAAGTTCACTGCAATTAAAATTTTGTATTCAGCTACAGAATTTTAGTACTGTCATTCCCTACCCACCTCTCGAGTCGAAATAGCGCAAATATTTTTCTTTACAAGCTTGCTCGATTCACACTGATGATTCCTATGGAAGAGTTGGAGTATGCTCTGCGCGTAGTTAGAGGCTTTTCCATTACATAATTATTTAGGGAAAAGTCGAAACGATACCTTGAAGCAAGGCCATGTCCGATACCTTCTTCGCTCTTTCTTCTAGACAAAAGTCTGGAAAGATTGGTGCTGTAACCTTAAGATGCAAAGTCCACACAATGAACTTTCAAAATAATGTAAGGTATCAGCTATCTTGGTCAAAAATTGCAATTTATGTACGTGATTCCATAAAGTTGAAATAACGTCAAATTTATTTATGTTGTTACTTAAAATTTACTGAAAATAAGAAGAATGTAGATTTAGAACTGGTTCTTAAGATTTTGATCACGAGAAAGATCCATCATCCAACCTTATATGTTAGAAATAGAAATTATGTTTAGGTCTTCCCACAGCAACATTGAGCATTGAGAAGACAAAGAGAGACAGTTCTCTTAACGCTTAGAACTATGGGAAAACACCTACTCAATTAATTAGTTATGCACTAGCGACACCTGTCGAACTGTCACATTAGGCTGTCCGTCCATTTTCGAACACACTTCCTGCTGGCAATCCCTACCCCTCCCTCTCAGCAGTTTGCAAGCAGTCAAGAGCAAAAGAAGTGAGAATTAGAGGTAATGACGCTAATGGTTGGCTCCAAAAGCCTTATTTATGGGCCCTAATAATCATTAACCATTATTTTTTGTCTCGTTTTCCATCTCACAGCTAACATACATTCTAAGGACAAATAGCAATGTGAAAAGAAGGGCACAAGGACTATAAAATGGAAGCTACGATCAATGCAATGCATTATGGGAACGACCACAGCTTTGGGAAAATAAAAGTAACAAGGTTCGTTTTATGCTATTTGCATAAATCACATAATGGACCTTGTGGTATCTACGACATTACTAATGTAAGCTTTAGTATGTCTAATGTCTTTTTCGGATATATTTATAAGAAGTCATTACAGCTTTTGATAATATATTGGAATAATACCAAATTTAATGGAAATAGCATTTCATTTGGCGACAAAACAAGAAAAGAAGGGCGAGAAAACAGAGAGAGAGATTTATCCAGAATATGAATAAGATTGTAACGCCATGTTCTTTTACTGCACAGCTGCTAAAAAGGAAACGAATCCATATGGAAAGTTGTTTTTTCAAATATCGTATAAACAAGTGAGTGCTTTTAACTCATTTATACCCAAGACTCTTTGGCGACAGGTGCTGATGCTCTATTACACTTTGCGTGATAGCAAGTCTGTTGCCAATGTAAACAAACGAAAAAAATCCAGAAGAATGTAATCGTTATTACTTCATTAAAAGTTATGAAGACATTACCGTTCGGGAAACTTGAACATAAATTACCTCGGTAACTTTTAGCACATTATTTCTACAGAATGTGCGCATCGTATATAGGCTGTTTTTATTTTTTACGAAACATGTAATTGAACTGAAGTGTGAATTCTTGACACCAAAAACAAGAAAACATTCATTTGAATTAATTTCTAAACGGCATAGCTTCGGAGCTGTGTACTATACTCACAAATGACGTAATATATCGACAAATAATAACGCGAAACGTTTCAGCTTAGCAAATCACAATCAAATTTGTACTCAATAGAATATATTTGAAGTGGAAACTTTAATTACATCCTCAAAGCAGCATTTTCTGCTTCGTCGACAGGTTTGGTATTTAGGTTTTTATGTACCTATAAAATGTCAGATGAACATTACCTCCTACTATACCACCTCTTCTTAATTAAATTTTTCAAAGGGCCGACCACTTAGGCCTATAATAATGTTACAGTAATATGTAGTTCTCTGGGCTGCAATAATAATTACAAATTATTATTTCTCTTACAAATCGATAAGGTTCATCTTTGCGTGTCGAGAATCCAATCGTTGGTTAAACCTTGCTAGAACTTGAGTATTGCCTGACACATATACAGAGTATACATTGATTTTCTGAGTCATGTTTAAAAAGAATCGTTATTCAGTGTGTCACAAAGTAAGTACAAATGCCTTAATTTTCTTATTATTATAACTGATATTAAAAGTCAATTTTCAACAATTATGATTAAGTCTCCCTCTCCACTTCATGTACAGTACAACATAATATAATTACAGGTAACGCTTATACCAATTTTCGTTCTACAGTAATGCGTTCAGAATATTTATCATTTGACAAGCTAATTTATCATTTCGAGTCATGTGTGTCTACTCGATTCATTTGTAACAATCGCTAATATTGATTACAATATTGCTTCTATATCACCACCTCAATAATGAAAAAAGTGATAAGTGAAGCAAGTGTCCTACTTTTGCGTACCTTATTTCCAAGTTTATGTATGTTTAGGTCATTTAAAGAAAATCAGCAACACTTTATTCTTTATTTTGTACTTTTGGAAACAAAACAAGAAGGGCCTCAAATCAGATAAAAATATTTACATGGCATTTGCTCCTGCCCCTGCCGTTCACTACAGTTTGGTTCAAGGACTGCTTCCCAAAGTTCATACTTCGACACCTTCCAGCAGCGTCGGATGAAAATCAGTATAGCGGACTTAATATTTTCGTACCACATTCAGGTGTTCTATTTCCATGTTTCACGGTTTCTCTTCAGTTCTCAATGTCTGTTTTCAAATTCAAGAAAGTTCTTTTAATTTTCTAAAATAAAAACTTCTTTAGCGATTC
>JAGDQP010005924.1:0-22152 GCA_022664845.1 Lepisma saccharinum | reverse complement strand
AAATTCTAAACAAAAATGTGTGGTTGCATAACAAACACGAGTAAGAATTACGCACATCAAAAAAGTAAGGTGCTTTCATCATCAGTGAGAGAGAATGCCATTTTCTGGTTCGACAGCGGTGATTATAACTCGGCGTCTGACTTGTTTGAGTACGCGGGGTGACGAAGTGGGGTACAAGGTGTGTGTTTCTTTTTCCTTTCAGACGAGTCAGTACTCCAAAATGCTCTTCTCTTTTCCCAACCCAAGCCGAAATTTCAGGATTGCCAGACGTATGAAAATTGTCACCTCGGTGTCATCTCAGAGATTCAGGCAATGTAGCGTGAGTGTTGGTCCGGTGCTGTTGTGATTTTTTTCTAGTGCATCTTTACTCCGTGCGACTTTGTTATCTCTTCGATAATGCCTTCAGTGTGCAAAAAATAGTAAACTATTCATAGTGAAGCCAGGGAAGTTATAAGGAACATAATAAAACAATGTGACAAAGAAGCTAACTAATAAAATTATACTAATTCTGCATTAAACTTTTAATTTCGGAGGAGGGAAGGACCTATCCCTTAAATACATCTCTGGTTACATATGTAGCCGGAAACCTACAAATGTGCTAAATTTCGATTAGGATTTAGGAATATTTCAAATTGGCTCAAGAAATAAGAAATTACTACTGGAGAATATATCAATAGATAGAACTAGACGCCTCGCAGTTATTTGTAGTAAAGACGGAAGTTTACTACAATGCAAGTATGCATTAATGCAAAGTTTATGTCTAAAGTTTAAAATCGTAATTCAATACAATTATTCATTTTTAGCTATTCAACAAATGCACCCTTGTACTAAAGAAATTTTACCTTCTACTCGCGATCTTTTAACATTTTATTCCCGAAATTTAGTCACCTTTATTCGGCTCCACGACACAAGTTCGAATGCAAAAAGAAAGAACGACAAAAGACCGACTTACGAAATGAACCATCAACTAAAAGAGCGAATGACAGAAAGAGCGACTACCGAAAGGGCCAATGCCAAAAGAGCGAATTACATATTTTGGTCATATGGTGACTTGTTTAACTCAGTAGGTAATCAAAAACTGCAATTTTGTTTTCGCACTATCCTTGTGACCGGTAGTTTGGTAGGGTCACACCTTGGTAACTAGTTTGTGTTGCAGGGACTGTCAATGTGTCGTTAGTTAAACGACAGTGTCGAAGAAATGCGCGTATGTCCATACAGTTCACCTTCACAGTACTTTTCAATTATAACAACTTTTCACTCCGTAGTGGGCCGGTCAACAAGAACATATCTATGACGTTCTTACTTCCAACGAAATTGCAACTACAGTGGGAATCCCCCAGAAAGGGATTGTACACTATTGTGTTAATCACTTGTTGAGCTTAAGAATAACCATAAGTAATGTTCTCTTCATGTGAACCAAGACATTGCAACTGTGCGAAGGCCCCTTAAGGAAAGTCACCACCTCAGGAATTTCTTGTAACCTGAAAGGGACATGGTCATGGTACCCTTTCAACATGACTTTTCGATCATCGTTTAGATCACTTATATCACTGATGATTTCTTCCAAGTGATTTGAATTCGTTCGTAGTTAGCTTGAAATCTGATTAGAGATTTCCCTCTAACACCCAGCGAGTAGGGCAAAGCGGCAGCAAATGTTTACGATGGCTTTCATTGTTAGTTTCACAGGGGTCGAGAACAATGTCGGCGTATGTTGTCTTTCGTTTTGCAGAATCCAGGATGATGTTGCAAACGTCTTTCACTATATACTTCACACAAAGATTGAAATATTGGTGCTACTTCCTGCAATGCAAGATCTAATGCATAATTACTGTAATGAATGTATACAGCTTTCGGATGTTGAGTCGAAATTATAGTTTGCGAACCATTCACTCGTCCTGACATGTTAGCTGCACTATCATAACACTAGCCGCGGATATTTTCTGCATTCAGGTCAAGTCTTGTTAGAGTATCTTTGATCGGGAATGCTAATGTTTTCGATTTTGTGGCATGAGGGGTGATCATTCTCATAAATGTTTCTTTTGGGTTTAATGAATCAGAGTCAACACAGCGCACACAGAGAGAACTGTTTTGTCTTTGAAATATCAGTCGTGGAATTAGCTATGATTGTATAAAATGGAGGCTCTTTGGCTTCTGCTACCAAGTTTCTCTGTAATGTATGTACCATAATCTTCAAAATTTCATTCTGGCAATCAGCACTAAGCCAGTTATCCCGTCGATTAAACCTTTCGGTCACAATTTTTTGTTTTTGGGCAAAAAATTTATAAATGTGATATTTAATGTATTTTGAGTCAATTAAACGTAAAACACGCGAAATTTAGAAGTCTGACTACAAGGTCTCGAAACTCGGACCGTCCTACATATAGGACGTCGTGACTACCATTAACCGTTTTGTTTTTCTAATATTTAGTGCGAGAGTCATTCAATAAATAGTGACAAATGTATCTAGTTCTAAGAATATCCGCAATAGCTGTTTGGTCTCTGTTTCAAGTACTCCGCCTCGACGTCATTACGTAGCTTCAAGTTGCGAAGCAAAGAGGAAGTAAAAACAAATATGCAAAATTGGCTCCAACGTTAGGGCAAATAATTCCTTACTGCCGACATAGAAAGACCAGTAAAGCAATGGGACAACTGTATTACTAGATGGTATGATTTAAATGATAAACCTTGTTGACACTACGGCCATTTGCATCTGTAGTTATTGAATGACCCTTGTAATAGGTGATATAATCTTCTAAATGTAATGTGTGAACAGAATTCAGTGAGAAAAAATGATTTTCTTGAATACATCTCACTAAATAATCTTATCTGGCCCTGATTTATACATTGTCGATTTCTAAACTAAAGATAACATCCTCAAACAAGTAACACAAACTCAGCAAACAGGTTACACAATAGTTTTTTTTTTTTTTTTTTTTTTTTACATATATGCGTTTCATCTAAAATCAGGCAAGCTACAGTCACACTATCCTATATTTAGCACGATTCTTAGAAACACCTAGAACGCCACGGTTGTAGTATAAAGATTATACTAAATGCTTCTTTTTTATGTCTTGTGTCTAATATACACGAAAAAATAATATGCTGGAATTCTCTTGTATTTTAAAGCTCGCCACGCGTTTTCAGCAGACCACTTTGTCGGTTTCACGGTTTACTGAACAGCACTTTTAAAGAATTCGTCACAACAAATACTATTCTATACAATTGTTGACGCAGGGGTGTCACGCTAAAACAATGAATTATAAGAATTAAAAAGAGTGACTGACAGCATTGAAAACAGAACTTGAAAAGAATTACTAAGGTTCTAATTCACTTTACTGTGTATAGGACAAGGTGACTGAAAGGGTTAATCCATTGATTGAGAACAGGCACATCCATTTTTCTTTCATTTAGGGGAGCGACATCAAATTACCCGTATTGCGAGCTAAATATCTAAGACTACTAATTATTACAAACAGCGACTATCTTGTTTATTCTTGTTGTTTACGAACTTGATCTGAAAGGAGAGCTGAAACAGGTTACACGAACGGAACGACAATGCAGTTTACTTTTCTCATGTTTTCTGAATTTGTCTGTGGCCTTTTTCCAGTTCTTGAACCCTGTGGCGTGATAAGTCACTTCAGCTCCTTGCATCAGCATTTTACCTGTCAAATGATGTGCCTCAATACAATGAAAACACAAAACATAATCTCTGATTGTATGATAATGTAACCAGGGGCACGTGCGTCGCTAGAGGGGGCACGGGGAGACGTTTCCCCCAATAATTTTCTGTGTCATGTCTAAGGTTGCGAACTTACCGGCATTTTACTGGTAGGGCCAAATACATTGTTGAAATTATTGATTTCAAAATTTCAAAGATACGTCCTCTATGTCCAACTCGGTTTCTGTATAGAAAATCTCAGACTGAAGAAATTTTAAACAAATATGAAATCATACTGCAAATTCTGGAGGAGTTAGTTGAAGACAAATACAAGGAAGCTAGTTGGTTGCTTCAGAATTTCAGAAAATGGAGTCACTTATCTTGACTGCATTACAGCTCTCGAATTGCTATCCTGTTTTGAATTGCTTAATAAAACAATTCAAGGAAGGACTGTTAACCTGTCAGGACTTCTCAAATGTATGCAATCGATCTCACGTGCCATTAGTGACTTGTGTTCTGAAGAAAAGTTTTCTGGGCTATTTGCGAATTGCTAGAAAAAAATGGAAATTGTCAGAGAAATCTTTTTCCAGTAACCCTTCCGAGACTGAAGTAACCGCCAAAAAGACTTACAGACCCTCAACCTATTCATTAATATAAATCTGCCGAAGACTTATATAGCTACTACAGAAGAGAATACTACGAAATGATTGGCTCACCTCTTTTGGGATTAAAGAATAAATTCGACCAAGCAAGAACTAAGTAGGTTCTAATGATGGAAAATGTGTTTCTAACGGGAGAGAACTGCGGAGATATGAAGTTATAACCGGAAATTGACACATCATCTTTAGAGTCAGAGTTGAGATTGTTCCTGAAGGATAAAAAGATTGCCAGTATCGCAGTGACTGCTTCCGTGAAATGAGCGTAGAAGAAAAAAATTAGTTTCAAATGTGGGTACGCTTCTTCGACTGCTGTTGGTTTTACCAAATTCAAGCTGTGAAGCAGAAGGAAGTTTCAATGCTCTTCGCCTCTTGAAAAGGTATTTGCGTTCTACCATGACACAGAAGAGACTGAATCATGTGGGAGTTTGTTACACTCATCAAGACCTTTTAGATAGTGTTAACAACAAAAAAGCTCCTGCGATTTTCGTTTAGAAAAATGAAAGGACACAGTTTGTACTGGCCAATGAGAAATGAAATTGATAACTTCGAGCTGACTACCGTTTGATCTTTCGGTAAGATAATTGAATCGATTCTATTGAATGTTGTAAAGGACCAGAGAGACCTACATTCTACCTTTCAATATATTCAATATAATATTCTGCCACGACATCCGGGTGTGGGATCACCGAACATTATTTCAACACTGAAAGGCAATTTTTATTAGTAACATAAATGAAGACATACGGAAAAGAATCTATGAAAGAGGATGAGTAGCATACGGCCGCCTGTCTGAAATCGTGCAATATGCCAAGGATGGATAAGTTCTCTTGTCCGCCTGACTGAAGTCGTACAAGAGCAAGGTAAACGATCGCCCACCTGTCTGAAGTCGTGCGACCGTTGTTAGGATGGGTTGAAGGCTCCCTTATGCCTGTCTGAAGGCATTCGAGAACCTGGAACAGTAGTATACGCCCGCCTGTCTGAAGGCGTGCAATATACCAGGGAAGGTTGAGACCCCTTCCCGGCTGTGAAGGCATGAGGAAGCAAAGAAAACAACCGTCCGCCTAACTGAAGTCGTTCGGCTGTTCTTAGGATGGGTTAATAGCCTTGGCCTGTCTGTCTGAAGGCGTTCTGGAGTTGGAGAACAAGATAACAAGAGAGAACGATAATAAAGATGAATAAAGCATATAGTTGATAAAGACAGGTAATAACGCAAGTCTAATAGAGAATATTCAAAGAGCTTTTAAGATAATAAGAATTTATTAGTGGAGTACTGTCCAAAAAAGGAAACACCAAGCAGAGACCTTGATGTTGTCTGACCCGCAGGAGGAACTGATTTCGAAAAACTTGAAAAATATTGAAATGTTAGGCCCCCAGAAAGTCCCGCCCCAAGCAGTGACCGCTCTCCAACTTCTACAGGCGATCTCCTCATGCACATGCAACAAAAGCATCTGTCGCGGATGTGGATGCTACGATTTCTGTCTTTCGGAGACATTTAGCGCGAGTCGGAATGTGTATGAGAGAGGAAAGAAGGGGAAACAAGAAGATAGAGAAACGCGAGAAGAGTTTTCTGGAAGAGGGAAAAAAACAGGATATGCATTACTGTATATTCCGTAAAAATCCCTGTATCGGTTCAAACCTGGTAAACCACACATGCAAGAAGGGTGGGAAAACCCAGGTTAAAGTCTGTAATGACTGTGATTTCGCATCCTATAAGCAGTGTTTGTATCATGCATCACGCAAGAGCATACATGTGCATTTACAGGATCCATCGTCTGAGGGTGTACCTGAAAAGAAGCTATGAGGACTATAAGGTTAGTGAGATGTAGCTAACTGTATTAACGTAATTTTTCAATATTCGACAATTTTTTTTAATCAAAGACACACATTCATTTTGAACCATAGAATTATAAAACCTCTAAACTAGAGTCAGTATTGGCGCTGCTTACGCGGCGCTACTTGAAAGTTGAGCGAGAGAATGTTTGTTTGGCAACAATACGTATTGTGAGTTGCTATCATATGGCTTCTATGCTACACTCTTTGGAATGTTAGTTGATTCGTTTGTATTTGAGAAGAAAATGTCGATCTCCTGTGCAGCTTACGGTTGTACTAAGAAATATAAAAAAGGAAGTAATGTATCGTTTCACAAATAAATGATCACTTAATATTATTCCGTGAAAAATGTTTCATTATGTAAGATGTTCTTTCGTGTAGTTTATGTCTGCTAGAAATATAAAAGGAAACACACATCTTTGATTATAATGATTTGATGCGAAGGTATTTTATCACGTTTGATCCATAGTTATAAAATTGTACCTCAATGCCAGAGAAATATACATAAAAATAAGTATTCTTACATTCAGAAATAATGGATCGTTTTCGTTTAGGCCTATTCCTAATATTTATATTCGTGTAGAAAAAATATAGCTGTCTATTTAAAATTTAAATAGTTCTAAGCCCATAATGTACGGTTGAATTTTATTGATGGCTTTATGCACCTAATGCTCAGGCCGAGATAGGGGAGGAGAAAGGATTCGGGAAGATGTCGGCCAGGGCCTACGTTAAAGGTGCCATCCCTGCATTTGCCTGATGTACCTGAGCAAAAGATCTGGAAAAACCTCAGGATGGTCGGCCGCTCGAATCGAACCCATGACTTCCCGAACGCTCTACCACTGAGCTACGGCGGCTCGGTAAGTAATGTGCTGTTGAAAATACTCGTTGAATTATTGGGAACAATGATGATGATGATGAGTGTTCTGTTCGAAGGCAGTTCTTGACCTGAAGATCCCAGAGCTAGGTGAACCGATTGTGATCTGCCATTGCCTTTCATCAGACGAAGATGACGTCCTAAGGACGGAACCTACAGTTTAATGTGGGTTCCGAACCACTTGTCTCCCCGCTGGGAATCGAACCAGGAACTCTATTAAGAACAATAGAAACAATTTTAACATCACATCAAAAATAGATAAGAAACGCTTCTTATCGGTCACCCTGGTCGGTAAGAGGAAAGCTCGTGAAGTCTATATACCTTATATACCTGAAGTCAGACACAATAATATACTTAATAGATATGACTATTCGTATTGTTTATGATATAAAGTCAAAACGGAATACTTGAAAAGCTAAAAAAAAAAAAACGATGTCGTTTTTAAAAGTTTTAAGAGAAAGACTTTTACTCTAAATTTAAAGACAGTCTTCTTCATTCTCAAATAACTTTTCCGGCATCTTCTAAGCTAACCAGGGAAGCCTGATTTTTTTTCACTATATAATGTCACTTTCGATATATGGTAAAACTTAAATATCAAGTTAAAGCTGTCCGAAAACTAGACAATTTTTATGTACATTTTAATTACATACGTCTAGTTTCAATATTTATGTAAAAATTTTCGACTACTAGTGTATGTCCGACGACCAGTGCCTATACCCTATTTTCAATTCTATAATTGTCTTTGTAAATTTATGCAGGTAAACCGTTGGTTGTATAAATTACAGCATTAGTATTTTGTGTGTATAACATTCTTGTCACTTTTGCTGTATAATATTTTTAACTGTATCTCTAATGTTTTTTTTTAAATAAGTTATGTGGCATTAAGTATTAACATTATATTGTTTTATTTAACAAATAAAAACGGGGATTGCATCTTCAACATAGGTCCTGGCCGACTGATTCCTGAATTCTTTCCCCTCCCCTATCCCGGCCTGAGCCTTTGATGCCTAAAGGCTATAAATAAAATTCAAAATTTAACAAAAAAATATTTTTTGAGAACAAAAATAATATTTATCAAGAACGTTTTATATGTAATTTTTATATTAAATTATACCTCATATTGATCAATTTAATTAGGAATTGTTGACATCTTACGTGTTGAACTTAACTAAAGTGAACTCTAATCCAATTGTTTTTCTTCACAAAAAGATCGTGCGTGACACATACAAATGATATAATACCAGGCAGCGCACGGCTCGCGGTTTCATTCCTGCCAAACAAACAGAGAAACAGTTGAATGTTCAACTTGCGCCACGCTGGGAATTAAAACCCACGTAGACCGTGGCGCGAGTTCTGCCTCTAGTGGAGTTTTATAACTCTATGTTCTAAACATATAGATGTATACAAGATTCCATTCACACTACTACACTTTTAATATACATAATAATATCACTAACATATAAGTCTATAATTTGTAGGTTTTTTATATTATTTTTATATATTTTTTATGTGATCATAGCGGAAAATTTAATGCAAGTAGCTAGCGAACTGATTTAGTTACATTCTGTGGTTACTGTTATGGAAGAAATAGATTGAGTGACGTTGATTAAGTTAAGATGATTCAGTTGATCTATTGATTGATTGATTGGCTGATTAGTTACATTCTATGGTTACTGTTATGGAAGGATTTCATTGAGTGACATTGAATACGTTTGGATGTTACGGTTTGTTTAATTGAATAATTGATTGGGTGAGTGATTTAGTGATTGCTATGGGTTAGTTAGTTTCACCAGGTTTTTATGACATTATTTGACAAATTGAACATACTTATATATTGGTTTTACCGTTGTTTAGCTGGATTGGGGTACAGTGTATGCAACGGCCGCCTGTGTTTCTATCTATTTAAGACTTGATACGAGCCAAGACTTGTGATGAGATTATTGTCTACCGCGTTCACATTCTCATATAAGGTCATTGTTAGGTCTCTGACGTGATTGAGAATGGTGTCGATGTTTAGTCTAGCCTTAGCACGCTGACTTTCAATGTGTCTGGCACCTAGGAGTTTTCTGTCGAGGAGCACACCTAGATATTTCACTTCCTGTTTGAAGGGGATGACAGTATTATTTAGTTTAATGTTAGGAATCTGTGTTTGACGGTGTTTTTTTTTTTTTTTTTTTTTTTTATAGAAAACAACTGCTTCGCACTTGGTGACATTGACTTTAATTTTCAATTTCGTGAACCAATCTTGGAGTAGCTCCATTTGGCGCTGTACGTATATCATGGATTGTCGCGGTTTTGTCGAGGAGGCATAGATAACCGTATCATCGGCGTACAGAGCTATGTTTGTGTCATGATGCTTCGGAATATCATTCACAAAAATCAAAAAAAAGGTACGGGCCTAGGATAAGTCCTTGAGGCACATCTGCTTTTATTTTCTTCGATTTTCTGTCTTCTACTTGTACATAAAAGGATCTGTTGGTTAGATATCTGTTTATTAGGAGTATAAGTGAGTCTGGTATTTTGTATTGAATAAGTTTATGGATTAGCCCCGTATGTCAGTCTCTGTCGAATGCCTTCTCGACATCTAAGAAGACTGCCCTGGTAAAGCGGGGTTTGTTTAAGTTGTCGGTGACATATTTAGCATCATTAGTGCCTCATCCGGGAGGTATTTTAGAGCAATGTTTTCTGTCCCGTCTGGCCCAGGTGACTTGCGCGTTTTCAATTCCCTAATCATTTTTATAATCTCTTTCTCTTTAACAGTGAATGGTCTGGTTGTGGGTACCTGAGTCAGGGCCTCATGCACTTTTTCATTTACCATTGTTTCATGAGCTCTATCTATTATATCCTGATTGGGTTGGAATGACGATTCCAACGAGTCAGCAAATACATTTGCTTTCTATTCAGGGGCGTATACTAAACCATTGTCACTTTGAAGGGCAAAGGTTGGAGTATAGGGTTTTGTCAGGGACTTATTCAGTTTCCATATGAAGTGATCTGCCGTACTAAGTTTCAAGATCTTTTCATCCCACCTGTTGCGATGAAATATTGTTATTTTTTCTTTAATTAATCTTTGCATCTGGTTGATGTGTGGCTTGAAATTCCTATTTCTGGTGCGGAAAAGTTGTTTGCGCGAGTGATTTCACAGGGAAATCAGCTCCAGAATACCATGAGGAAGTTCAAGTGTGGGTGAGCGCGGCTTCACGTGAGGGACGGATTATTTGACAGACTCTTGTATGCTGATGTCAGAGTTTCGGCAGTGGTTTCCAACTCGTCTGTTGTTGTTAAAGCAATTTGAGCTAGTATTTTGGAGGTAACTTCATTTCGAAATTTAATAAAGTCCACCCTTCTGTAATCAAAACGAGGAGTAATTACTTTTTGTTCAGTAGCTCGTTGCATAGTTATGATTATGGGGATGTGATTTGAATGAAACATTTTTCGTGCTTCTATTGTCATGAAATATGGGATGTTTCTGTAAAATGCGTGGTCCAGAACATCTGGAGTATGCCTTACATTGTGCGGATAATGGGTAGGGTTAAACTGACTAAGTACCTGCCTTCTGGACGTTGATATGTAATCATACATGAGCCTACCATTTTTATTAGTGTGTATGCTACAGAAATACGGGTGTTTACTATTGAAATCCCGCGCCAAAAGGATGCTCCCACCTAGTCGAGCAAGAACATGAAGGTCAGCAGTAACTATCCTTTTGGGAGGTGATAGATACGGTCCGACTAGTATGAGTGTTTTTCGATCTACAAATATTTCTATTGCTGTGGCCTCCATTGCCTGAAGGGTTGGAAGAGGAATCAATTGATGGTTAACATCAGACCTGATAAGCATTAATGTTCCCTCACCTGTTCCCACTCCCTTCCTATCGTTTCGATGGCAAATATAGTGTGTACAGTCTTCTACTCACAGAGAGTTTAGTTTCACCAATAAACGCGATGACTATTTTTTCACTTTGCATATAATCTAATAGCTCTGCGATTATTCAGTTTCAGGCAAGCATCTTAAGGTTAAGATTACAATTATTATTATGCCCCACAAGAACACATTAGATTAATTAAGAATTTCATCAGATCAATGAAAACGGGAAGTTGGTTTGCTTTATATAGTTGTAGAAATTTATGAAAAAATTTGGTCTAATCTCTCTAAGTAAATGTACTTTTATTTAGTTCCTGCAACACAACGGATATTTTACTGAAATTATCAGCAATATCTGGGGCTGAAGTTGAAACTTGGAGGAGGTTACATTCTGTAGCTTTAATTTGAGTTTGAACTTTACTATTATTTATCCTGATTACTCTGAATAGGTTTGGATGCCTCTGCTACTGCTTTTATGTTACGCTCATAAGCTTCTGCAAGTTCACGAGCTCGTAGTTCATCTTCTGTGTCTGAGAAGGTGGCGTTTCGGGGGCGTGAGCGTAGCTTCCGTCTTTTCAGGAGAGAGGGAGATGGCGGAGATGGGTTAGCAGGTTTTCGTCTGGGACGTATGTCAGGGTGACTTGCATCACCGTTAGTCTTACGTGCTTTGTCTTGAGCATCGAGTCTTTGCAGCCTTTGTAGTTAGCAGGATGTCCCACCTACCCGCAGTTGCAATACGTAGGAGGTTTGTCCCTGGTCTTCCTACAGTCCTTCGTTGGGTGCAAGGAGGCACACTTGACAGCGCGGTCTCATGTGACATTTGGAGCTGACATTAGTCCCCAGTAGCGTTGACAATTGTGACATTGATAGACTGACTACCTCGGTGTAGACGTAGTCCTCATACTGTACCGTAATCCGGTAGATAAATATAACCCTATCTAATACCTCCTCGCACTCAACAGAAGGAAATCTGGCCAGGAAGAGGGGCATCGGCACCTTGTTCCCTGCGTTATCTCTCTTAGTTAATTGACTGACTGTAATATACTGATTATTTAGCTCTGCTTTTAGGAAAGTCTCAATTTCATCAGAAATTATTTCATGTGGTAAACCACGGATTATACGCTTGATCGGTCTGTCAGATTTAAGTGATTGGTAGTAGAACTCAACATCTTTAGTGTTATGTAGCATTGGGAGAATACCGGTAAACGTGCTCTCGTCAAAGGCGGTGACCCGGTATTCCCCCTGCACAACGCTACAAGAGATGTTGCCGCAGCACTTAGAGATCTGCATGTAGGCTTTCAGATTAGTAGTGTGGTTTGGTGGGTATCTGGTTTTCTGTGAAACAGAGGTAGGTTTAGTTTCCAGGGTGGAACGGTAATTTGCTAATAGAACAGGGTTTGTTTTGGAAGGGTTTTTAAGGGCTTGTGTGTAGCATTTGGGAGAAGGTTGAGAAGACTTACTCAGACTCTGATCAGGGTTTACAGGTTGAGGTTTGTCAGAGGAATCCTTGGACGGGGGTGGGGTGGGGTGGGGGTAGGTCTGCGGAGGTAGGCCATCGGCTCGAAGGTTCCGGGTTCGAGTCCCGGTAGGGACATGAGTGTGGATTTTAACAGCTTGAGGCGAATCGTGACGGGCCGAAGTCCATAGTTACTAGACTGGCCCATAACAAAATAAAGTTTAATATATTTTTTAAAACTGTTATATTGTGAGTTTCAACACTTATATACATGTTGGAAAGAATTCATTTCTGCTGTATATTTTATATGTTGGGGCATATGAAGTAAATTTACCTAATATATATATATAAAAGCATAGACATCATAATAGATAGATTTAGCACGCTTCCCCATTTCTGGATGCGCTAAAACTAATGGGTGTTGTTCAGAGCACGTGATTTTGAATGCATCCGCTAGTTAGCTCTGCCATAGACCCCATAGTAGAATATAACGTCTATAACAGAGCTACCTAGCGGATGGATTCAAAATCACGTGCTCTGAACAAAAACCCATTAGTTTTAGCGCAGCCAGAAATGGGGAAGCGTGCTAAGTCTATCTATTATGAGGCCTATGATAAAAGTTTCGGCTAATGCATTTGTAATATGAGTGACAGATCGGAAAAACTAAAGTATATTATGCAACCGCTTTCAGAACAAGCAGATAGTGTGAGTGTTAAAGGCAGAGCTGAATTTTATTTATGGTCTTTAGGCATCTAAGGCTCGTGCCGAGATAGGGAGGCAAAGGAAACGGGTTGTTCAGATAAAACGTTTGAAAAAGCTAAGTTAGCATGGTGGACCGCTGGAATCGAACAATTTAAAATCGTATCCCCCCCCCCCCATCATTTAATGATAAACTTTGGTAAACTTTATTTTTATATGGGCCAGTTAGAAACTTTGGACTTCGGCCCGTCACGATTTGCCTTTAGCTGTTAAGTGTTAAAATCTACACCCATGCCCCTGCCGGGACTCGAACCAGGGACCGTTGAGTCGATAGCCTACCGCCGCAGACCGCTCGACCACCCGGCCGGCATCATTTAATGAATCACAACAATTTTTGGATTATTGGCTGTCGCTGTGTGTGTGTGTGTGTGTGTGTAAAGATGTGTCTGTGATTAAGCAAACTGTAAATGTATGTAGAAATGCAAACTGTGTTTTGATATGAACGAACTCATGTGATTCATGATAAATAGGCGAAAATAAATAAATATGAACAGGTTCGCCGCCTAACCGGAAAACTAACAAGGTGGAGACACACTGATGGCTCGACTACCTAATACCATGAGAATGTATTTATTTTCTTCCCAAAAAAAGGACCCAAGGGTTATAATTAACCATTAATTACACTAATAATTTTCTTTAATCTTTTCTGGATAGTAATATTCAAGGAGACACACTCAAGAAGATACTTTCACTAGTGACGGGTGTAGAATACTGTGTCCTCTACGCATATATAATCCAAATGGATAAAGCAAAACTCCCGACTTCTGTGTGTTCAAATGTACTTTTGTAAGGTGTAACGAACCTTAACGAAGCAGAAATTAAATTTACAATATTACTGTAAAGAAGTCTTCTATAACATACACAAGGATTATAAAACTGACGAGATCCTATCGTATGTTCTCAGTACTCAAATATAGCCTACTATATGCTCACACAGTACACGGGTGCTTTACTAACTAAACACGTTTTTTAAAAAAATGTATTTATGTACTACTTAAGAAAATGTACTGGTGAATGTGAGTTTATTGGCAAAACTTATCTAATCTACAGCTGACATATTTCTTGTAAAATGAGTATAGGTTTATATAATATGAAATATGTACGTAAACAATTATCATGTAAGCATAAAAATGATGTAATCATATCACGTTTCTATTCTATGAACACGGACATAAATTCATTTTGGGATGCGTGTAAACTTATATTAACGTCTTTCATCCTAAAGTTCCAAATGAAGTAGGCTTGTCCCGAGCACCTTTTTTTAGAAATCACACAACACAATATTCGCATGTAATCAGTGTTGGGTAGTGTACCTATGTACAAAACACGTACCTAAAGCATGTACCTAGGTACATTCCAGTTGCAGTACCTAGTACCTGTAACTAGGTACTTTTTTAATGTACCTAGTACCTGAATCTTAATTATTTTTCTTAGGTACTTTAGATAATAATCGAACGAGAAATTTCTCAGTGATAAAGTTTTATATAAAGTTTCGAATATTAGGTGTGAAGCTCTTGTGATCCACAAAGGGTAGTTTATTTCTAAGAGGATTACAAACGAAACATTACATCCAACGTCCCATAACCAGTTAGTTTTTCTTCAGTGTGTGAAGATCTGCCTTTCAGTTAATAAAAAAAGTAAACAAAACAGATGAGTCCATTGTATATTAAACCTTTCAACAGTGTTCCAAAAGTAGAAACTAACCGTATATTTTATCTTTTAATTATGGCTATATATGCATTCATTCAACGTTCCCTTCCGATGAAGGTTTTTACGACTATTTTTTTTTTTTACTTCCGAAATTTTGGAAAAGATTTTACTTTAAAAGTTCGAAGAGATGGGCCGCGTTGGAGTAAAAAGTTTCCAAGTTTTACGGTAACAAATGAAGAATATATTGGAAATGAATCAGTAGTTTATTTTGGGATTAAGTGAGGCAAACAGTCCCAAGATTCCTTCAATATCTATGTTACCAGACGTCAACTACATTTAATAGACACATCTATTGGTAACTTATATTTTCTGAGACCTTGGATCAGCACCGGGGAGGCACACAGCTTCGAATTCTGCTGTGGGCTACACTGACCGAGCTTTTCCAAGTAGTTCCTTAGTTTCACCTGTTGAATCTTGATATAATATCTCATGAAAAGGATATGGTCGCAAACTTAACCCTCCCTGTACTCGGAAGAGTGCTTCCCAAAGGGGGCCATCCCTCTGATATATGACGGGCTTATCCCATAGCTACCTGTAAGGTCCATAACTAAATATAAATTAAAAACTAAAAGAATTATATTTTGATGTTTTGCAACGTGTTGTTTTCTCCATTTGCCAGAAATAAATTACTTAGTTTAAGTATTTTTTAATGTTATTTTCTCGTTCCAATGTTGATTTTCTTTTTCCTTCACAAGAGAAAGAAATTAGGAATAACTGAAAGATTTTTAGTAGGTTCTCAATGAGTTGAACAATGCAGATATACCACTTCATAAATTTTAAAAAATAATTTAATTTTTAAATCATGGTATCATAATTTTTTATTATATAAAATCATTTCTCTGTTTACTTGGGTTTTTCATGGAGTTTCACATTGAATTACCTTCCCTTTCATTTTAACGATGTACTAGACATCATTGGAAGTACCAATTAACCGTGGTTTAGTTAGTAAAGTGTTGGCTTCACGCTCTGGAGATCCTGACTGAGGCATTTTTAGGGTTTTGACTTTAATCTGACCAAGCAAATGCCAGGATGAAACCTTCAACCTTATAACTTTTCTTCAAAGAATATCTTGGAATCGCCTACTTCCCTTGAGAAATCCCTTGCGCACCCAATGCAAAATTTTGAAATGTGCAAATTTAAATGGAGCAGTTTTGAAGCCCTTGACGGATGCATGCCGCATCAACTCTACCGTTTGATGTATTGGATATTTGAAACTCTGTAGTTCATTTACCTGTAGCTTCAAAATTCGGCGAATTTCCACCCAGATGACCAAGATTTTCTCATTATTTTATGTATTATCATCCCTCGAAATTTGTCGGTGCATTATGTTACCACCTTGTCAATAAACAAATGGACACCGCTCATGCTCAGCGCTGAATGCCCTTTCGAAAATAAATGTGTAAAATATATATAAATTAAAAGCATGATGAAAGATTTACTTAGGCCTGTGTGTAAGAAACACGTGTCTATTAATTATTTATCATTTTAGTATTTAAATTCCTGCCTTTTCTGACTCCTTCCTTTGTTTTTATTCAAGATGCTATATCAAAATGTCCGTATTTTGCAAACAAGGGTCAAATAACACAGCACACTTTGGCTGAACCTAACCTGCTCAATAATAAGTGTTTATGATCAGGTAACGATATAGGAGTGATATTCTAGTCAACCAGTATCCTCTTAGTTCTTGATATCATTTCCAGCCCTGTTTAGCAATAACTGGGTCAAGTACCTAAAAAAGTACCTTAGGTACACTGATCAGTACCTGTACCTGTACCTAGGTACATTCACCAACTTGTAGCTAATACCTGCACCTACGTACAATTTAAGGTCAGTTCCTAGTACCTGTACCTAGGTACAAAAAACAAGTACTTAACCCAACACTGCATGTAATTAACAAATAAAGAGGATTACGACAGACAAACTGAGAAAAGCGTAGTTTCAAAAGGATTGTCGATACATCCTAAAGAAAGGCCCACTAGTGAAAGTGTATTTTAAGCAGGTCCCCTCTCAAATTACAACAAGTAGTATCCAGAAAATTAAAAAAGAAATTTATAATTAATTAACAGTTACTAGCAGCCCTTGTATTTTCTTCGTCCTCTTAAGGGGCATTTTATTATATTTTTTATTCAATGTTTATACAAGATCTCCAAGCATTGATTAGTACTCTGCGGCCATTTTTTTCGTTAACGACTAATCAACTCTCTCGCTTCCTACCTCATGCTCAAAACGAAGACGTTAGACGCTCGCAAGCTATCGCCATAAACGTTAACGAACGGTCAGGAATACAAATCAAAGCGTCGTTAACGACTGAAGTTCGACGCTCGCAATCTGTCTAACGTAACGTCTGTTCGGGAACCGGCCCCCAGGAGAGGCGTAAATACTAAATTTACATGGAACAGACATAAAGGAAGGATGCTTTTTTTTTTTTTTTTAATTTTGATATGAATAACATGATTTCATAAACCAACCGAATTTGTAACATTGTTGTGGTAGGCCTTGAATAGATCCTAGGATTTTATTTCGGGGAGGGGGAGTGACATTTCTTGAGAAGACCATTTTCTTAGAGTATTTTTTCTTATCATTCAATTTTTAAATGTCTATCTGGTATCGGTGATCGGAAAATATAGCCTCCCCTTCGTGGGTTCGCCCCTGTGTTATTGAATGCTTATGAATGAAAGTTTTGGCAATATATAATATGAGTTACTAATCATTAAATTTCTTCTAGCATATTAAACCAAAACAAACCAAACTGTACAGTTAAAAAATAACTTGAGCATGTGCAATGTAGCATTTCCCCCCCCCCCCCTCCAATATTTAAAAGCTAACGACGCCTACGAAACCATTCCGCGCGACAAGATCGGCCTGTAGTTCGTGGAAAATTGAAATCCTTAGTCAGCTGTGTTTTATTTTCTAAAACAGGAATTTCAAACTTTTTCCCGTGATCGGTTAAACAAGATCTTTCGTAAAGTTCTTTAGGCGCAACCTGTGTTGGATTGTTGGGGAATTTGTTGCAATTCTCCACAATTCTAAAAGAATTTACAGTGTTTTCAGATTGTACACAAATGGAAATATAGTGAGTTTTCAATACTTTTTCCTAATTTTTTCCGTCTAACATGGCGTCAGAAAAAGCGCCCGGTCCCATGTCTAAAAGAGATAAGATGGATCTGGAATAGATATTTTTTTTTCATATTAGCATAAAAGACAAAATTTAGTTCATATAATCAATGCTGTGTGATGTTTTTACAGTCTGAAAGCGGGGGGGGGAGTTTAAACGGGTCTTGCCCCCATGGAAATTTCAGGGAGACCAGCTGCCCTCGCCCCACGGTTCCGGCGCCCCTGTGTGTTTTGAACACTTGTTGTGCGCTGAGCTTTCCATTACTTCTTTTCAGACATTTCTTGTTCGTAATACGTCCTAACATACTCCGGCAGTATAGGGCAGTGTTGAGAGAATGTACAAATTTCAAACTTGCAAAAATATTGAATCGTGGTTCTCAAACTGTTTTGAACTGCTGTTCCCTTACCTTCTACGCAAACCACATCTCTAGCACGCCTGTGAGTACACACATACAAACACGCCTCTCTTGGTTTTAAATTTGCTACAGGGAATGAATGCTCTTTCATCGCGTCAAGAGAAAGATGTCATACCGGTTTCTTGGGGAAATATTGCTTTAACACCTTTTCATTAGCTACATTTGCTTTCAGTTTGTTTATTATTCAGGGCCTGGCAGAAATAATTCCCTATTTCTAAACAACAATACCGTAACAACGGCAAGCGTTGGAGAAGATTCAATATACATAACGCTACAACTAGAAAGGAACGCCGTTTTGTCCGCCGCTGAAATTCTTCGAGAAGTGACACACAAGACATATTGCAGCCTTCATTAAAAAAGAACTTCGTGAGTGCTCCAGAAACGGCGTGTCTATGTTCAAGACAAGAGTGCTTGAGATTCGTCACTGTGACAATCAATGGGCCAAATTATGAAACGTTAATGTAATGATGTTCTTACACAAAAGAGTATTGTGTTGTGAGCAATAAAATGGCGTTCTTTCCTGATGACATCAGTTCTCTGATGAAAACACAATTGTTATGCAGTTGTTTAAAAGTTTAAAAATAGGGAATTATTTTTGCCACACACTGTACATTATACTGAACTTGTAAGTTATGATTAATTCACAGTTACAACTTGACTGCTAGCATAAGTGCTTAGACCTAGGTGTGAGAAGAATCATATCGTGAGCGTTGGATCCGTTTTATTATTATTATTTCTTTCCCCACAGCTCTCTCTCTCTCTCTCCTTCCTCTCTTTATATATGTATACCATTATAGAATTGTTAATATCAGAAGGGGAGAGAACACAAAAGGGAACAATGTAACTACAGTAGATTTCGTGACTGCTTTCACCGCCACAGCCAACCACTCCCTCATCAATGTTATGAGCGACCGATCATGACGTTAATTCAGTATTTGCTTCTTTTTTTTTCTCTTATTGTTTTATTACCGTTCAATAAAGGTTTATAGCATTACAGGTATTTTATACGGAAGTTGTTTTTCGTGACGCTAAATGTCTTTTTTTCTTAATGTGGAATAAAGTTCGTATTTAAACATACGATACATCCGTATGTAGACACATACAGGGACATGCTATTATGTTAAGAACTTATTTCTTCGTTGTCGCTATCGTTACGCTTACTGCTTGAAATTTTTCCCTACAGCATGACGTTGATACCACGGAAGATCAACAATTCTTTGCTAATACGGAACGTAGAATTGAGAATGAGAACATTTAACTCTTATATAAATGCAAAAGAAACTTCTCTCAAACCATTACGTTTCTTAGTGCACCGAACTACATTCTTCTGTATAAAGTGCTTGTCTTTCTACGTGTCTGTCGACAACAAATTAAGGTTAATTTAAATCAACGATCTCCAACAAAAGATGGCAGTACTTAGGGTTCTCAACTGTCCCGGTTTGGGCGGGATTAACCAGGAATTCTACGTCTTGTCCCGGGTGAATTTTTTTGTTCACCGGGACGTTTAAAATCCCGGGATTCAAGCTTTCGTTTCTTGAATAATGAATATACGGTAGTTAGTTACAAAAAATGCAAGTGTGTAACTATAGCAATCGCAGCGTTTGGCAGAATTTGCTCGAACGAAACAATGCTTAATTTTGTAAACAGAACAACTCCCCCCTCCCTCACTTTCTTCTGCTGATACTATAGCTTAGTTGCTATGTTTCTTTCAGGCATGCTTTCGAGGGGCTTTTCCTCCAATTACGCACATTTTGTTATTACGGGAGAACGAGAAGCGTTATCAGAAAGCAATAAGGACAATTTAATGCGTGATGGAGTGTAGTTACTTCGTAAGTTAACACATAAAGATATGCTACAGTGAGTTCTCCTCTCTCCAGAAACCTACAATCTCTGAGATGAATTTTTACTTTGGTACCCACAAATTACATCAAGTACCATACTTCGTCAGGTAACGCACACAAATGGTGAAAAACAAATGACAGCTGTGTGGCATGATGTTTGCACTTTATAAATGTTGGACAAAAGAAATTTCGTTTTATAAATTAAAAGTTATCTTCACTGTTCTACGGTGCCCCCCCTCTCCCCTACGTATATAGCAGCACATTCTATAGATATTCTTCATGCTATTTTGAGGTTAACTAAGGAAGTACGACATATCGTTAAGTAACATTATTGTTATTTTATATTTTAGTACATTGGAATCGATATTGTAAAGTGACGCTTAATCAGCTGCAGCATGTGCTAACACAGCACGCGCGAAGTACGTGCTATTTGTTTACAAACAAGCAGTAGTAAATGGTGGAGTACGCTAGCGAGTACCACGTGCCCAATTAAATTTGGTCCGTTGAGTAGTAGGTCGCTGCGTGTCCCCCTCTAGCAATCAGAGATGACGTAGTGAGTAGATGTGTGTGCTCTTGTCTGGAAGCTTAGTCAGTGGCACATCTGCTATCGTAGAGAACACGTTGCAGTTAGTCGTGTGAGTGGAGATATTCAGTGTGAACTATGGCTGTGTCAAACACGGTCATTAGGGCCTGTTTACTCTACGAGTTCATATTGGGCACAAAAGATACTCAAGCAGCAAGAAAAATATTCTCGGCATTCGGAGGTGCTACAGTTAGCGAACGCACCACACGTAAGTGGTTTAAGACCTTTTCGACTGGTGATGAGAGCCTTGAAGATAAACCTCCATCTGGGAGATCAAATTCACTCAATGTGGTCCAGCAGAAAGCAGCTATTGAAGAGAATACGAGCCAGATATGTCAGGAACTCGCTCAACGGTTTGGGGCAGTGGGCGAAGTGAGGCGGTATGCACCGATATGGCATACCAGCTCTGGTTTTTGAGAGCTAAAAGCATACCGTCCCTGAAACATACGGTATGCGTGTTGTTATATATAACTTTTTGATATGTCGAGGCAAGTATTAGGAAAACATACCGTCTCTGTTTCTCTCCCACTTCGAACACTGGTTTGGGTAAGTGATGAAATTATTCGTTTACGTTTGCATGCGCTTGGACGATCATAGAAGATGAGCAAGTGGGTCCCGCACAAACTAACTGCCGCGAACAGACTCCAGTGGCTGAACAATTGCTCATCCTTGCTGAGTAGGAACAAACAGTGTCCAATTTTGGACCGTATTTTGACGTGTGATGAAAAGTGGGTGATGTATGATAACAAGAAGCGCTTTACCAATGGTTGCTACTCAATGTCTCTGTCTGCTAAACCCAATATTTATCAGAGGAAGGTAATGCTGTGTGTATGGTGAACTACTGCTGGGATAGTGCATTTTGAGTTTTTGGAAAGTGGTAAGACCATCACAAAAGATGTTTACTCAGCACAACTGCAAACGGTTGCTACCATACTCGCCCAGAAACAGCCAGCACTCGTGAACACAAAAGGGGTTCTGTACCACCAAGACAATGCGAAACCTCACACAGCAAGGATGACCCTGGAAGTGATCTCGTCACTTGGGTGGGAACTTTTGCTTACCCTCCTTGCTCACCAGACGTCGATCCATCCGATTATCATATTTTTTGGCCATGGACCACATGCGCAATCGGCAGTTCAAAACTCGGGACGCAGTGGCGCAGTTTTTTGAGTCGCAGGATACAAATTTCTACAAAAATTGCATCTATGAGCTTGTTCGTAGATGGGAGAAGGTTGTAGAAGTGGATGGAGGCTATTTTCCTGAATAAATATTGTGTAAACTCTTTGTATGGACTTGTTTGCTTTTCTATGCTACAACGACACGAATTTATTTGGTCTCCTGGTAAAAGCATGTGCTTATACTCGTAAACAAATGGTAGTGGAAGACGG
>JAGDQP010005923.1:45193-75253 GCA_022664845.1 Lepisma saccharinum | reverse complement strand
TATTTAAATAGTATTATTAAATCACTAGTCTAGTGACGTCCTGGCGGTTTTAATATTTGTTTGCGTGTGGTAAACCTTGAACATGTGAACCAAGTGGGTACAATAGGCGGTATTCGCAAAACACCACTTACCTTAACTTCCGCCAGATTTCCATTATAACTGATATAACAAATAAATTTAGGGGGCAATGAACGCACTCATGATGATATAGACATGTTGTGCTGTTAGGTTCTAGGATAGGATATTCATCTACTACGTAAATTAAACTTGGGAATTGGACTGTGTATAGAACTAAGTTTAATTCTCTAAATAACAGATTAAAGGAATAAATATCGAGAACGAACGCAAGTCACCGAAGTTAAGCAAGTACCACTGAATATAGCATCACCATCCTTAAGCTAGATAAAACATAGTCAAAGAGCTTGCCAATTAATTGGTTTCCAACTCACCTAAATGTTTGATAGAAGAGGAGATTCAGAATGCAGAGATAGTCGAGGATGTTAAGATGCGTCACACAGAATTCTTGGAGATCAAAGACAGACACAGCTGAACGTTGTCACTTGGAATACATGATGGTTGAAGATCTATATTCGATAGCAAAGTACAACAGAGCTGAGTTCGGTCGGCAGCACCAAGTCTATTTGTCACTAACAGTAGACGAGCAGTTGGAGTGGTAACAAACGATCACAAAGTATTAATTGTCTGGTTTATATGCCAAACTAGATTTCGGTGTTCCAATCACAGAGTAACAAACACAATCGAGTCGAACTTTGGTTTTGCTGTGGTTTCTCGTACTTCATCCAGCTGAGTAAGGTGGACTTTAGATTGTTGTGTGCAGATGAACTTCGTAACGTTAGCCTAACTTGAACTTCGGCTTGCAACGTAAACTTGTACTTTGACTAAAAGAATGTGTAATTCGTAACATTCCGTTCTGTCTATGAAATATGATATTTGACTGCATCTGTCTCCTTATTTCATGAATGAATTTCTAAATACAAATCTTTTTTGGAAACCATACTATATTTTAAAAGCAACATAGTATTTTTTTATAAATCACTTCGTGGTTCTTGGTTTGTGCCCTATTTCTTAAAACTAAAACATATTTATTTTTATTACACATCTACATAATTAATTATATTCCCGTGATAGACTTTAAGACATTACCTGCGCCAGGAAAGACATTTTAGAAACGAAAATTTCTGAAAAGAACGAAGAAAAAAGATGTGAGGTATATCACCCAACTTTCTCTTACATGTACAGTAAAAATAAATCCAGATAAAAATTTGAAAGCGAAAAAAGAAAAATTCCAATCTTCAGATTTGAATGTTCAATGCACAGCTTCATTATGCTTTTGTACTTTTTAGTCCTATTTTTAAAAGTTATTTTGATTTTTTATGTAAATTGTTTTATGTTTTTGTCCATTAAATATTGGCAAAATAAATACTAGTGCAATATATTTTAATTTTCACACACAAAAATACACAATTATCATTACCCAATAGCGTCCTCAGTCGTTGATAAATTCTTTATTAACATTGTTTATGTTCGTAGAACACTGTTGAACACGATTTATCAAGCACTTGTCACAAAACACACACACACACAAAGTGTATCGTTGGAGATTCTGTTCAATACCATGTTACCTGAAGAGAACAATCAGGCAGTAAAGGAAGATGTAAAAGACACTGTCCATCACAGAAGGCAAGTTGAGTCAGGAAACTGCAACTTGTTGCGGAGGAATACACACGATGAGCACACTATTAACTCTGTCTGTTGTCTTGAACATGAATCGACGAACATGGTACAAAAGGGAAGATGAGGTGATGCCGCTACAGTAAGTATGGATGGCGTCTAGAGTGTCACTAGATGTGAACCAGAACATGGGAAGAAGAAAACAATCAATGTTTCATGTAGGGACACCAAGCGACATGTTGGTACACAAGAACACATATATGAAGTTTACTAAGCGTCGTATTTCGCCTGGAACTTACTGCATAGAGCGTCCATCAGCATGACTCAAACAGAGATGGTAGTCTGGAAGTTGGACGAGCAAAGTGTCACGAAGAACAAATTGTCCCATGCTTTCCATGACAGCTGCTGGGGAATGTTCTATGTGCATGTTGTTAGTTGCAACAGGAGAAGTAATAGCTGCAGGCAATGGGAGTGATGTAATTCACTAGATATCTAGATGGATGTTGGCTGGACCAATGTTGAATACTGCTGCATAACGCCTATTGGTACTGGATGCTGGTATGAAGATCCATGAAAAATGATGATTGAATCTCATCTAGATGTCTTCTTCTGTCACATTAAAAAAAAATCTAGAATGGCAAAAGTTATATCAAATTGCTGAAAACATTCTGAAAAAAAAAATTGACTGAAAAGGAATAAAATTTTAGAAAGCAACACAAGGACTTCTATAGAAAAAAAATCAATACATTTCAAAGGAAAGTAAATTAATTTTAAAACTACTCTAAAGAGTTGAAATCCAATATTTTGCTCTATCACTATGTTAATACGTATGGCAATGTCAATTCAGTGGTTTTATGGAAAACTAAAGTACATAATTATATTCACCCAATATTTAGATAAATACAATATCTACTATTCCGTAGGAAAGATTCCGTTAAGATGATATATTAATCTACTTTCCCGATATTCGCTTCGAATCCGTACAAGACGAGCGAAAAAACTAAAGGGAAGCCGACTATCATATTCCTAATATCAAGGAATAGCCTATTTTTTGCTACAGGAAGTTTTAAGTCATATCACAAAATGTCCAAATTGAATTGGATAGTTCAATCAAAAAGTACTACAGTATAACATGCATTCAAATAACTTTTATCCAGGAAGTTTGAGCAACACTTTCACAGATGGCAGACTAAACTGTTCTTTGTATATTAATGTGCAGCAATAAGTGATACAGTACCTTTCCAGAAATGGCAAATAAGATCTACAGATTTGATAGCTAAGTTACACAAATTTACAGTATACTAAACTGTGGGATTTAGGTATATAGTGAAAGCTACTTAAACTAAGCTCTCGTTTTTGATCTTGTATCAAACTTGATTTACATTCCTTTTCGTTCGTATTGTATCGAATTTTCACTTCATTTGTTCAAACATCAAATGACATGTTCTTTGAAAGGAAGACGTATTGACCGGAAGTTAAAGCAGGGTTATTCAAGTACGATATACTGTACTATATAAACGTCAGAAAATCTATATGAACGACGAATCTATGTTTCGATAAGCTACGACATTATCTTCTCAGTTTTCACAGAATATACCCCATTTGTATCCAACCGGACCCCTCCATATGTTCTTACATTACTTAGTGTTTTTTAAATTGCCTTACATAAGAGTATCATTTAACAGTTTGTCAAAATAACAATAAACTGTAACATATTTAATCAAATTTACTCTAAACACTTATATTTACAATAAAGAATTTGAATTTAAATATATTTATGTCCTTCAGGCACAGGCTTTCTCCCCAGACTTTTCGTTTAGGGGGTATTGAAATTATCAGGATGGGTGTAAGAAAAAATCTTCATTAACTTATGTTTATGTAGTTAGGAAGCTATTTATCTATTAATCTATATCTGTACATAGACATATAAGTTCCATGCACACTATTTTTTGCATTCAGGAACAATCATATTAAATGTTTACATTGGATTAAATTAAACTAGAATTGAGAATACTTATTTATACATCAATAGAAAATGCCGCGAATCATAAACTATTAATTTCCATATCAATAAGATGCATTTACATGGATCACTAAAAGTTATGGTCAGTTACGTACAGCAAACGTATTAGTTTGTTTTGAGAGAAAACTAGCAGTGAGACGTACCACACGAATTATTTTCAAAATATATATGTGAATAAAATTAACATATAAAAGCATATTCCTATTATATTTTACAAAATATGTAAATTAAACGTTGTTTCTGTAATTTTTAATTTCGAAAAACCTTAACAGGATGTTTACTGACTAACATTTACGACCTACTTCAATTTTATTTATCACAGAGACTGTAAGGGATAATAACTCTAGAATCCGTAGCTGAAGAGTACAGGTCTTGGGACAGCTATCTGAAGGTTAAGTTACCATAAAACAATTTTAGAAAATGTGGATTTTTTTCATACCATTTGGTATTACTACAAACGGTGGTTCAATATACTTACATTTTCAAGTATGAAACCAAACCTTGTTTATAAAACGATCTTGTAAAATCTGTGCATTTTGTACAATTTGGACACACCTGAAACATGATCTCCATGGGCCTGCCGAAGCTGAACGACATCTTGGACAACATGCAGGATATGGATTGGACAACAAGATAACAGTGAAGATAGAGGCAAAATATCGAGATCGACCCCCTCGGGATACCCCAGCAAAGCAGCAAGGACAAAGGTGATGTCCAAATCATTGCTTGAGAGGTGACGTCGAAGAATGCTTCAGGACACAGCAAGTTGCTATAAAAAACGACACCTTGCCCAGCATTACAAGTCAGTGATCACGAAAGGGGTACGAGATAGACCCTAAGTATGATTCTTGAAACCTTACCAGAATTTGATTCAGTTCACCAAAGCACCCACCGAGTTCATTAAGTTCAGAACTGGTGGTTGCGGATGCCATAAGACCCACAGCTAATCTCATATAAGAGACTGAGAAACTTGAAACAGTGCCTAACACAATCAGCCTTCACACAAAATAACTGACGATTTAAGTGATTTAACCACGAAAGAGTAGAATTGGCTTAACAGCATGCCAAAACACATAAAAAGTAAAATAGGTAACTGTCACAAACAAACGCGAAAACAGCTGTTTCATTGGCGAAAACCGACTAGTAGATCCAGGAGACAAAAGAGAAGCAAAAACCTCGAAGTTAATCAAGTGAAGAATGGTAATACAGAATTCAGAGAAGCTGGACACCATCAAAGAAACAGACAGAGTAATAATCCATCCTCAATACCAAAAAGGAAAATGAGGAAGCCACAATTAATGTACCAAAGGTCAAGCAGCAAAGAACTGGAACAGTAGCCGGAGGTTGACCGCAAAATTAGAACATTCAAAAACTAAGGGAAGTAAATGAAAAATAATACATTCTAAGACTAATCACGAAAACAAATTGATCTGAAACCAGAATTTAAAGGGAAACTGATCAACTTGTACAGTAGCCTGATAAAGGCGTCCTAGGAACCTACTTGGCGAAAAATATACATACTCAAACATAACAGATTAAAGCGTGAGCACTAGAATTTTCTGTACATTTAATGTGATTTGAATAAAAGAACAAACGTGTCTTTGAAGATATTACGCCGATTAATCATTCTTTCATCTTGATGCCCACGTTGTACAGCCAAATTTCAACACTACAACAAACTTTTTCTTCTCCTTTCTTTCTTTCTCCCACCCCCTCTCTCTTTCTGTTGTTAATATTTGCTTGCCTGAAAAGAATTTGTAAGCTCTGTACATCAAAGGTTGGGGTTTAGTTTTTCTTCGGGGGAGGGTGTAGGGAAAACCATGTTCAGGCATCTAAGATTCAGGGAGAAAGGATACCGAAAGGAGTTGGCCAGGCCTAAGACTCAGGGAGAAAAATACTGGAAGAAGTTGGTCAGGCCTAAGGCTCAGAGGTAAAGAATATCGGAAAGAGTTGGCCAGGGTCTAAGATGAAGGTACCATCTCGGCATTTGCCTGGTGTGACTGAGAATAAATTCTGGAAAATCCTGTCAGGATAGATAGCCGCTGGGATAACAATCAAGTACTCTACCAATACATTTTTATTTAGTAGTTAAATGATTTTACAAAAATAGCAATTAAATAATAACTTTGCCACGAGACGAGACGAGACAAAGAAAGCTATAGAAAACGAGACGAGACAAAGCTATCGTAAAGCAAAGTATACATCTTTTCGAAACGAGACACTCTCTGGACAATATATTTTCGAGACGAGGTAACATAAATCTCGTCTCGTCGGCAACACTATTAAATATTGCCTTGAAAGCTGTCGAGTTTATTTTCATGTCTAAAAGTGAACCGTTCGTCATCATATATTGACACTCGTAAAGGAAGAAGTTGGCCACGCCTGATATAGATCTTCCTAACTTTAGAATAGAAAAATAACCTCAAATAAACATAGCTTCTTTTCGGTAACATAAGCATCAACACTGAGTTTCAGAAAAGTTTGAAGTATTATTAGTCATTGTAATTTGCAAGTGTTAATATTGTGCCTCATGTATTCAAATATGTAGTTCTAACGTAACTAGTACTTACATCAGTCGTAGAATAGTTTATTTCAATATATGGAATCTGTCCTCGTAGTTGTTTTCTTCATTCCATATAAAATAGTTACGTACACCCCCACCCCCACCCCACCCCCCGTTGTAGGTAAATATATAATAAATCGATTTTAACACTATTCATAGACGGCGTTAGCTGTCACTGTAGTTACTGTAAAACTGCGTCCTTAGCGCCACTTGCTTGTTTTGACTGCTGATAACGATTTGCAACTCACAACCAGACAAGTTTCATGTCATAGTGTAGTGTTTAATAGCGTTGAACATGGCGCAATTTGTACCTACAAACTACGATGTGCGGACAACATTGAATTTTTGTTACAATTTGAAGAAAACTGCTGCAGAATCGCATCGCATGCTTGTCGAAGCTTACGGTGATCATGCTCTTGTTAAGTCACAGTGCTATGCGTGGTTTACAAAATTTAAAAGTGGCGATTTTGACGTGAGAAACGAAGAACGTGGAAGACCACCGAAAAAGTTTGCAGACAGCGAATTGCAAGCTTTGTTGGATGAGGATGATGCTCAAACGCAATAACAACTCGCAGATCAATGAAATGTGACACGAGAAGCAGTTTCCATACGTTTAAAAACCAGGGGCAAGATTCAGAAGGTGGGCAAATGGGTTTCACATGCATTGACTGAACGATGGCAGGAAAACCGAAAACCCACTTGCGAAATTCTGCTCGCCAGGTACAAAAAGAAATCATTTCTCCATCGAATTATGACTGGTGATGAAAAGTCGATCTATTTCGAGAATCCTAAGCGTAAAAGATCATGGGTAATTCCAGGTGAACCGACGACATCGACTGCAAAACCAAATCACTATGGACAGAAGACAATGCTTTGTGTTTGGTGGGATCAGAAGGGAGTGATCTATTATGAACTGCTGAAACCTGGGGAAATCGTTAATACCCAACGTTACCGACAACAAATGATCGATTTGCATCAAGCTTTACGTGAAAAACGACCAGAATATGACCAAAGATAACATAAAGTGATTGTGCTTCACGATAATGCACCCTCCCACACAGCTAAACCGGTCAAGGAAACGATTGCGACGTTTGGCAGGGAAATCCTTTCACATGCGACTTACTCACAAGACTTGGCGTCTTCCGAGTTTCACTTACTTGTATCCATGGGACACGCACTTGCTCACCAGCGCTTCACATCTTACTAAAATGTACGAAAATGGCTTGATGACTGGTTTGCAGCTCAAGAGGCAGATGTTTTTTTTTTTTTTTTTGTCTGGCATGCACACATTGCCGGAATGTATCGCTAGCGATGGCCAATACTTAGAATAAAATAGTTCTTAGCGTTGTAATCCAATCACTGTGTCTTTTCTGTACATAAATTCCGTTTTCATATTTACGCACCTGGTACATCTAGAATTTATAGGAACGACGTTGTATAAATGCTACTAAGTCGACCAGTTGATCCTAAAGAGACAGGAAACGACAAACAATTGTTGCATGCCCATTTGAATGCAATTAATATATAAATATATACACTAATTTAATGTTGCTACTATAGACTTTAAATATTAACAAAGAGAGGGTTTCTAAAACAAAATAGAATTACCAAATCTAAAACAAATGGACTGCACATCTTCGTCCATAACAGTAATGCGTTCTTTTCTTTGGAAATCTGAAGAATTCACAAGTTTTACATAAAGCGTAGTATATGCAGTCAAACACAAAGCATGTAGCCAATTTTATGATATAATATAAATGGTAAAAGTTATAAATGTGTTAAGAAGACTGTTTTCTCTTTTTGATCCATAGTAAACTCGTACGTTATTCTGTGTGTACTATAAGGTCAGTCGATCTAGTTGCTAGAATACCACGCCTAAATGACGTTTACTTCAACAGCGTATTCTGGGAATAGTATTTGGCATGCTATATGCACCAAAAAAGAGGCGCCTCCGAACCATCCGGTTGGTCAAACTTAAGTGTGCGAGGCTTTAGATGACCGTGTAGAACTAAAATTGCTATAAATGCTAATTGATGTATACAGTACCGTTCCCCTGCCATGTTCTGTCCGTGCCATGACCGCGACCATTCACACATAGGGTGCCATTTCCACACAGTGTTTTCTATACCAGTTCCAAGAATGGATTGCAAGGAAGAATATGTTATTGCGACAGGGAAGATTTATTTTCAAGACAGCATTGTTGGGGCATGGCAGGGGCACGGCATGGATACGACACCGTATTTGTAAATTAGTCTTAAGGCATCTGTCGCTATCAACAGAGCAACAATGATGAAGTTCGAATAGAAACAATCGTGCGATCAATATTGTAATACAGGATGATAATGGGATGCAGGCTTGGGACCTGAAAGTCCTTGTGGAAGTTGAACCAATGATGGTTTGCCATTAGTTTCCTTTTTATTATCATGAAGAAATCTAGTTTAAAGTGGACTCACTTGTGTCTCCACCTAGTATCGAACACGGAACTCTTTGTTTAAAAGGCAACAATTATTACTACTCACCCACGAGGGATATTACCACAATATTTAACATCCTTCTTGGGAAGAAATGGAAATCACTTAGAAGATGACACATTGTTACATGATATTATCGGATCTAAATTGAAACACCTGTACATCCGGTTACAAGAAGGGAAGGAAGTTGTGGACAAAAGCACTTTGCATAGAAATTCAATGACCAGTGAACAGTAGTATTACATACATTTATATGGCAGTTTTCTCATGGCCTTGTACTTGCTAAGAAGAATAAGGCAAGCTCTCATTTGTGCCTCGAGCGGTAGCGCGTGCAACGGAACAGTCGAAGGAAGCGTCTCCCAACAAAGGATGATATGGAATATATGATGCCATGCATATCTTTATCTTTTTGGATTAATCAGTACAATACAACAATACCACTTACATCCGCCCCCAGGGCATTGGAGCAATAAATCAGAATTAACAATTACATCGTTGTTTGGATTTTTCTTACATTTATCAAATAGCAGTCTACATTAAGTAAACGTAAAATATTTTTCACAAATTCTAGCCTATTTTGTATTTCAATAACTAATATAGTTCCCACAGAAGTACAGTAACTCCTTACTTGTAACTATGAATTTCTTCAAGTACTTTTGAGGGCATATTAGCAAACGCTGTGGTTATATGGTTTGAACCGGACACGTCTAAAGTTCCTAAATAAATTTTCTGTGGTTATAATAACAACTGATCCAAAGACGATATATTCAATATTGAAGTCGAAATCATAAGATGCTAAGATGCAGGGGTTTGTAATTAGGTTTTTGAAATCTAGCTACTCGAAGAAGGTTTATACTTAGAAGACATTAACCGTGGTTTCACTCGTATTTGAGTTTTATTTTTTCGAATATATGTTTCAATTAAAAGTTGATAGAGAACAACCATCTACACTAGTGTTCTATAGATTGTCAGTTAAACCTTTTTCTAAACCTAGAGAATGAATATGTTTAATTTAAGTGACCAAATCCAGGAGAAGGAACAGTTTGTAAGCTACAAGAAAAATGTTTTCCATACATTGCTTTTTGAGGTGTTTTAATGCAGAGATTAATTAGTCAGTGTAAACTGCGAAGGCGCAAGACTTTCTATATGTAGAGTGAAGTAAAATTCATTACCCTTTCTGTAAATTAGTAGGTCTAAGCAATTCAATTTAGGGTGACATGAATTACGGCATTTCAGAAGAAAATCTAGTTAAGAATTGTAAACAAGAATTCCATTACTCACATAACAAATATACCTAATAAACTTAAACTCTGGTTTGGATGGCAAAGATATTTCTATTTGCTCCATGGTGATTCTAGTCAACATTGGGGACAGTGGACTTCCTATAGCCAAGTCTTTCTGAATGTAGTGCTTCGCTTCAGACTGGAACAACATTGGTGTTCATGCATAGCGAAATTAATTTGAGTATTTCGTGTCTTTTCAAATCAGTAAATCTATTTTTCAGTTGTAATGTTAGTGCTACATCAATATACTCTCGCGTCGTCCGGAACGTAGCAAGCGGTCTTTAGTTCCAAGAATGGACTATTTGCTTCAAGAGGAGGATTATATCCACCAATGTTCTTAAAATGATGTCTTCTGCCATTTTGTGGCTTAAAATCGCTACAGAGAGTAGACGAAAGTCCTTGAGTTCAGTACCCTGCAAATATTAAAATTGTACTTCCTTGAGCAAGTTAATTCAATTTCCATGTATTTAATATCTTCAGTGATCAGATGAGGTAATATAATGATAGATTTCCACTCATGATACGGAACAAAACATTAAAAAAACAAAGAAAATATAAACCTATTGAAATACATTTGCAAATGACATGATCAAGGTTTTTCCCCTTTAATCTTCTTGCACGAATTCGTGCATTAATCATTATTGAAAAAGTACAATATTTACATAGTCAGGAAACAAGTTTTGGTATTAATCTGCATATGTCACTTTCTTCGGCGAAACAAAATAGTAGTTCTAAATTCGTTGATTTATTCCAATGAATTTTTTTTTACTTCCGAAATATCTTAGCATGTTATTTCTATGATATAACAGTTAGCTCTGAAAAGTGTTACGCATACTTGTCAACAATTATTTGAGGAAAACAATTTTTTTTTTGTTTATCGAAGAAAATTGAAAGAAGACAGTTCTTCTTGCTCTTCAAAGTGGCTCTCACGAATAGTTCGCAATTAAAATTGAGGAAACGTGACATTCCCAGGAGTGAATCTGGATGAGATCGTGCTCACCTTGACTCTAAATTTTACTCTGAACACCTCCTCAGTTACACCGTACACACATACACAGACACACACATATCTTCACAGACATATCCACACACATTACAGAGAAAGAAAGAAAGACAGGAAATCCTTCTACCACACACACAGCCATACTTATATATCTGTCTTAAAAGGTCTCAGGGTCAAGTTAAAAACGGAAACACCCAACATAATTCTTTTTCATTAAGTGGCTTCTTGTAATTCATTTACATCTTTGAATTTCTATCTCACTACTGTGTTTGTTTCCTCCCCTTTCTAAATGAAACCAAGAGTACATATATTGATGTCCACTATGTGTGTACTCCTTGAGAATGAATTTTCAATTTATTTATGGCCTTTTACGACATCCATGCATCTATCTGGCCAGGATAGGGTGAGAGAAAGGATGTGGGAAGGAATTGCCTAGGGTCTAAGTTGAAGGCGCCATTCCAGCATTTGCCTGGTGAAAATCTCTGGAAAACTCAAAAGCTCAACTGTTGGTATATTACCCAGAGCCGACTCTACCGACAGACCTTCCGCTACTAGGTTTTACCTGTAGAAAGGAATATTGTAACATAATGAGCTTAGCTTCACAGAGAAAGCGAGGCTGAAAAACGCAAATAAATAAATGAATGGCAAGCTTGTATGAACTAAATTAAAGCTTTTTCTGAGCCGGCAAATAACTTTTCTTTGTTCTGTTATCTGTTAATAATGATGTAGAATATGATATTTAACATCAAACGCGATACATGCAATACTACAACAGAATACGCGATAATGCTAAGTATTGGAACTATAAAATATCCATGAGAATATTGATACATTAACCTCTAACTGGTGTCTATGGGTCAAAATAGGCGATATTTTTTTTTTCTATCACTGCTAAAGTGTGCATATAATTGTAACGCGATTTTTGCTATTCTTTGTCGATGTATGTGAGTGCTAAAATGAGATAACAGTTCTGTTTCTATACCATTTCAATTTAGCTACCGGGCAGTGTAGGGGTTAAAAAAGACCCTTAGATACTCTTTACGTATTTCCTTTTTACTTGAAGTGAAATATCTTTCTACCAAAACAAAATGGATAAGATAGAGCGTAGTGAAGAAATTGGCTCTTTTTGTTGTTTTACAAGAACGGCAGCACACATTAATTTTTTTTTTTCACATGTAATTTGTGGGGCCGGGACCTCCGCGCTCTATATACAGTCACTTTATAAATTCTTGAATTGGCGCACCTAATGCTTTTCTTTTTATTCATGCATTATCAAAGATATTTTTTAGTTTTTAGTATGAATTGTTTGAGAAAAGTATGTCTTGAAAAAAGTTTTATTATTATTTTAGTCATTTCGGTGTTCGAATTCTTAGGTCCGAAATCCTCAAGTATTCTGTAATCAGTCAAACCCCACATCATTGCCGGCTAGTATATATTTAGGATAAAGAAGTCTACATTAAAAAAATAAAATATGCTTTTAAAATATACAAATATAAAGAAATGTGCAAACGTAACAATGGGGTATTGTATTGTTACCCGACTTTCGTCATTTTATGACTTCTGGAAATGGGTTAAATTAACGTCGCAAGATTTGAGGACGTCACAAACCATCATGAATTTTAAAAATGATGTAAAAAAGGGGAAAATACAAAGATACAAAATCAAGGAAGTACTGTAGATTCAACAAAAAATGCACCAGAAAACATCTTTACAAATTACAACCAAAGATTATATTAATAAGGATTAAAGGAGAATGTTGAACAAATAATTTAGCATGTGACATCTAAACTTATCATGTACTGCTCACCCTTAAGTAGAAAAAAACGTTAGCGAACTTTTAAAATGAGTTATACCTTTCAATATCTCCTGTATGTGCGCGTTCCAGGCCTTTGCCGCCGATAGTGAGAAGGCAACTGAACGTCTTTGAGCTTGTGGCAGAAACAGTAAATTTGGGGAATCAGGGCCCCCAGATTGTCCAGCCCTGAGGAGTGACGGCACTCCAACTTCAACTAACGATCTCCGCGTTCAAGCATGCAACTAAAGCCTCTGTGACAGATGTGGATGCTACGGTTTCTATCTTGACGAAGACACTTACCGCGGATCGGTTGGCATATAAAAGAGGAAAGAAGATGAAACAAGAAGACAGGAAGCCGGCCGGGTAAGTCTACGGCAGTAGGCCAACGAGTCGGAAGTCTCGGTTTCGAGTCCCGACAGGGGCATGGGTAAGGATTTTAATGGCTAAAGGGCGAATCGTGATGGACCGAAGTCCAAAGTTACTAGACTGGCCCATATAAAAATATAGTTTACCAAAGAAGACAGGAAAGCGCGAGAAGAGTTTTCTTAATAGTGTGTGTGTGGGGGGGGGGGGAATAGTGTTGTATATTCTGTTAAAAAAAACGCATACAGCGCATAGCGCGCATGTGCAGCTCCGTCGAAGCTGCTCATCACTGCTATTCTATCTGTAAAAAGATCTTTAGGTTAAGGGTAGTTGATGTTTGGCCATTCCTGCTGGAGTACCCGAAAAGAACTATCAAAGTTGTTTTTATAGTAACTGTTAGATACGACATGTAATACAATTTATCACTTATTAATATAGGTTATGTCTTACACCATAATCCTGCAGCACATATGGGTTGCACACAACCCACGACCCACCTGTGGGTCGCGACCACCACGTTGAGAAACCCGGATCTAGATAAAATTTCGGCAACACTCTGCAAGTGTCACTAATTTGGGAAAACCATCCAGTTTCATTGTTACGCATTTATGTCCCGAAACACTTACCTGAAAGAAGGGATTATACCAGAATTTTCAATGTGTAGGGGTGGAAAGCAAAAATTGGGAGGATGTAAGTGGAGGTTTGCACGGTTTCTAGCGATTTTTGGCCGTAATATTTTTAAGTTGTGGGCGCTATCAAGCATTTGGGAGTGGAATCACTGCAAAAAACTGAATCGTTTCTCTAATTTATAATAGAAAACAAATATTAAAATGTGCCCTCACATCTTGTCAATCTTTCCAATAAGCAATATGCAATTCCAATGCAGATGTCGTAAAGACTTAAATTTATTTTACCTCCTATGTAGTTTAAAATTAATTGCTTCCCCATGCAGATTCTTATGAAAACTGCCAATGGAAGAAATAATTTCAAACCGAGGAAAGAAACAAATGTCAAGAAATCGAAGATTTCTATTGCATTGATTATAATTGAAAACTGTCGGAGGGAATAGCGTTGGAAATGCCATTTGAAATATGTTACAATGAACTTCAAAAATATGTTTTAAGTTTCCACCTATTTAATGTTTAAAAATTACATTATTGAAAACATCAATAGGTACGAACTTAAAATATAAAATTAACATTCAGATCAAGGCTTTAATTAACATTCTTTACCGTCGTTCTATCTCTAAACTACTCTAATGCAATAATGGTTTTTTTTATTATATCGTAAAATTAGGATAATTTCGAGGTCTACCTAGACATTAAAAAAAAAATCGAAAACTGTAGTGATATGTAGTACTACTTCTCCTGTATTACTCACAAAATATCCCAAAGAATCCTGTGTCGGTTTTAGGGGTTATGACATCATCAATATGGTGGCCGTCAGAATTGGTAACAAAATATTTAAATGTGCATGATAGCTATCAGGAAAGAAATAGAAGCGTCATTTTTGCATCAACTTCAAGCTTCCTAACTGAAAAATGACTATAATGAAGAATTTTAATCTTACCAGGCAAATGCTGGGATGATAACTACAAAAGAGTAGTCTGGAAAGTTTAGTGTATGATAATTACATTAGTTTTGGAACCGAAACACTGTGAAACATACAGAGAATGTGAATTGGTAGAAGGGAATGGCTGTCATGCTATTGACGGTACTAATGATGAAGATGACGTCCCACGGTCTCTCAACGCTACCATATTGAATAAATGTTCCAGGTTATATGAATTTTTCTTATATAGTTAATACACAATGCCATATAAGATTGCACACAAACACATAACTAGCTTTGATTTAGACGAAGAAACGATAGTGATCGAGTTTTAAAACTTTTAAAGTACTCTATAACTTAAATTGTTACAATTGCCGGGTAAATTATACTTAAAGGTTCAAAATGTATTGTCAAAAACTACGTTATTTCAATTTTCCTTAATACATATCGAAACGAGTCAGCAATAAATACAATTCTTGATGGTATCCATTTTCCAATTGGTTCCCATGAATTTGATACAATAATGTCACTTCTATCTGATTCTGTGAGGTGTAATACTTGTTTAAAGATTTCATTATGAATTGTAACGGCCTCCATATTGATGACGTCATAACCTCTACACCCGACGCGGGGTTCTTTGAGAATTTTTGTAAGGAGTACAGTAGTAGTAGCATTAGCTACATAGTCCAACAGATCTCTTTTTTTTCTTTTTCAATGCCCAGGTTTATGTCTAATTTTTAAGGTACTAAGAGATTTTTACATGATATTTTAATATATATTTTTTTCCCTTTTACGTACGTTAATAACAGTGCTGTGCTATTTTATATCTCACAGGAACAATAATTTCATTGAGGTTATGATGAAGTCAGTCAGAGTAAATGACGGGTTTTTGGAACTAGAAGTATCGAGCAATTCTGCTCATGGCTTCCATTCGTATTGTACTGGCGTGATGAGATTACGTATATGAAGTGAACAGGTCGCAGACCTGTATGTGCACATGAAGTGTAGAAGTTATGAAGTTTCGTTTATTAGTCCATAATGATGACGGAGGTAGAATTTATCTTATATTATGAAGGAGAAAGGATATGTGGATGACCTCTGCTGCCGGTGAAGTTGAATCACTGAGAGATGATCGTTACTCCATTTGCAGTTTATTTCTTGTTTAATATTTTCCTGAAAGGTTCAGACCGGAACAGGCTTATTTAGTGTTGTAAGATTTTGGTTACAATTTCTAGAAGTGTAAATATTATTACGTTAGTATCCTTTTGTAGCGCACCCCCAACCTAATGATCCCAAAAGTGGATCATACAGACAATTAGGGTCGCCAGGAGCCTAGAGTACCCACGCAACGCATCTAACTTAACCTCTAGCTCCAAACATTTTCTACACCCCAGACGAGCGGCGCAGAAATGCCTTCCAGATTTAAGAATATCTGGGAAAGAGGATTCCAGATCCTTGTGATCACTGTAAAAAAAAATAATTTAGATCGAGGGAGGAAATACCGGTAAGGCGACACCTCCAATCTTTTAATTAGATCGTCAGTTCATACTCCGAAGTACCAGCTGGTTCAGATTAGCGACAGATTAAGAAAGAAAAACGCAAATCTTTACTTGGGAAATAATCTTACGCAAAGCGACTCATATGTGACTCATACTATGTCTTTACTCACTTCGAAGTCTACAGGGTGGCAAAAGACCATGTCTTACCTTTACCTTAGTAGGGCCCACACCTGTAGTCTGGAATCGCAATTCCTGAAATAAAGACGAACGAACACAACGAATGACGGTCGCAACTCAGTCCAAACGTAGTGTCATAACGCAAAACGCAAATAATATTTATTCACACAAATCACATGCTGGAGTCACTTCATATTTCAATGCAGAAATAACCAGAAATTCAATATATAGTTCCTTTCCCAAGTTATCACTTCTCAGCTGGCGAAAGAATCCTACCACTGGTCTACGGATTTATGAACCGATCTAATCTAATTAAAATAACATCACTTAAAATGATAAGTTTACCGAAACACAGAAATAATGTAGTATCAATTGCTGTCAACTTCACGTAACGATTCATAGCTAATTTCCAATAAATATCAAGTTAAACATTAAATAACTCACTGCACATTATAAACATTACTAAACACTGTATGAGGATTATGAACTAATGCCGTAGATCGTACCTGGTTAACTGAGAGGTTTCTACACTACGTTCACTGAACATAAACTCAAGATTGTTTTCGAAGAAATATAAATATTTCATAATTCAATTTATTGCTTTGAATTTACATATTTCACGCTTTCGGCTATGATAATTTTATCAGAATCTGAACAGAATTACTGTTGAATTGTAAAACAAACAAATTTGAATCGCTGGTATACATGAATTAAGCGGAACTGAAAGTTATGTAGTCACACATTAATGTCCATAATTTCTGTAATAATTAACAAATTTCGTTGATGTTTTCACAAATTATTTCCGAAACATTGTTGTACAATTTAGAAAAGTTTTAGTACAGTATTACTTACACGAAAGAAGTTCTAGTCCAAAATGCATGGTAATTAAAGAATCACTTTAACCTTAATAATTTTGTGACGTCATTACAAATGATTACTACGTTATACAAAAGACGTTCTGAATAAATTTTGAAAATACAAAATATTGTTATAAAATATGACTTTTCATTGGAGAATAGTGGCTGGAGTTGAAACCAAAATTATCGAACCATGTTGAATAAATTAAAATTTACTATTAGCATCAAAGCGGTACGCAAAAATAATCGAGCAGACATGTTGCTAATTTGATCAAGTAAGGAAAATATGCGGTAGCTGTCAAACATGGCTAACCGGGAATTTCGAATAGATTAGGAAAAACTGGAGACGAGAAATGGGCATATGATTATTAAAATCCAACGAAGCGATATTTATAATGCAAGAATTCGGTCAATAGCGGCCCCATACTAAAATTTAGAACATATTGAACATATTAATAAATAATCTCAAAACAAAATATTAAAATTTAGTACGGTGAAAATTTCGAAATGATGTTGAAAAGTCCTGTTAACACTAGTATCGGTTTTTATTCTTCTTAACACGATTTAATATATTGCATCGGAATAGACGAAATCAAACGAAATCGAAAATGTTGTTAAATTTAGTATTTATATCTACCTTTCGTAGACAGGGCTTAGGAAGTACAGGTGATGGAAAGCCCATGCATCTAGTCGCTTCGTTTAAAAAATTGGAACTAAACTAACATGGCGTGGGAGAGCAGTTCTCCCAGCAAACGGAGAAGAAGGCTGATTCACACCAATCAGCAAAAAACAAGTCACGAAGTATTGACTAGGGCCAATCAAAAACAAGCGTTAGATCCAAGTCATTGCTGCGTGACTAACGAAAACCTGGATGGATAACGATTAAAAATCCAAAGAAAAATCCAAGCGGAAAACGCTCAAAGAGTCTAAAACCAACCAAAGAGAATGAGCTAAAGAGAACACACTGAAAGAAAACAAAACGGAGACTAAGAAAATAAAAGGGGAGAAAATAAAAATATAAAAATGGAACAGCAACTAGGCTGTTACACTTTGCTTCTTGTATCTTGGAAAAATCAGTTGAAATTACATTTATAGCTGCTTCATGACTGATGTTCTGAACTAAAGGTGTAATTTTCGTCATTATTGGAAGGAGATTGACACTTTCAGGAAGTGACGATTCTTTAATTTCAGCAGGCTGTGGTGATACTGACGGCGTAACACTGGAGACAGATTTTTCTTGTTGTACTTTGGCAATGGTTTCATTTGTAGTGCGACTTGAAGGAACTGAAATCCGGGAAGTATATTTAGTATATTTCTTGTATATTGCGCATTCTGTTTGCAGTTTGCACCCTTGGCAGGTGTTTTACGCTCCATTTTAGTGCACTCAGTAGTTAAATGTGCTTCAGCATATTTGACACATCTCGGGTTCATAAAACATGTACATTGAGTGTGATTGTAGAGCTGACAACGGAAGCATTCCAGCAGTTTGTTCGGTCGCTACATTTCTATTGCTACTCTATAGTGACATAAGTATTCGAGCTGAAGCAGTTCTTGAATGTAGAAATTTCGTTTTAGAGTGACTAAGAACAGTGGCATATAAATCCTATGATGAGATGAAGGGTCACGACGGTACATTTGTTTGACCTCTTGAACTGGGTAGTTGCAGGCAGCTAGTTCTTGATGGATGTCATCAGTTTCTGTATCCAAAGGTAATTTCCTGACTACAATGTTGAAGGGTCGGTACTGTTTGGGTACATCTGTGGTGAATTGTACATTAGTTTGCAGACAGTATGTTTTAAGTTTTTCGTAGTCTTCTTGAGTAGCTGCTTGAAAACAGATGAACTCATTGGTATGCCGAATTTTGGGAGCAGTTTTACATGTAGATGATAAAGTCCTAGTAAATGTATATTTTTGTTCTATTCCATAAATGAAAGGAGCAGGTGGCTTCAATATAGAATCATTGATATCAGTAGTGTCTTGAGATTCCAGTAATTGGTAACGATTTGCGGTTTTGATATCAGGAGGATTACATGATTTCGAGGTTTTACTGTTTTCTTAGGTTGAATGAAACTCTCTGTATCCATTGGCTGAACTGAATCGGATGTATTTTGGATATCAATACTGAGTTTGTTTTTCTTATTATCTGCCGATTTAGCAAATTGAACGGCACTGACAACTTGGGCACCTTTCTTGACAAGTGGTTGGTCATCAGACAGGGCAGGAACAGGACGCTCATACAATCGGGGTGTGGCATGGTGGCAGAATGCTACAGTCCTATCATTTCAACTACGTTCTCTCAACAAGCCATTACATTCCAAATTGAAGGCATGGGCTCACGCCCGAAACTTCTACTCTCAGTTTTAAACGTCAATTTCTTCTGGCTGTCTGTCTGTCTCCCGTACTTTAGCGGACCCACAGTTGAGTAATAGGTTCCGAAGTGTGCGGAGCTCGTGCTACTCGTTGCAGCAAATGATTTGAGAAAAACTGACAGCGAGCTAACAAAGTTTGAATAAAACACCAGTAAATAAAAGTTAAAATCCTTCCTTAGTCACGTATCGAACTCAAAGTCCTTTTAAAAGGCATTTTAGGACCAAAGTTCTAAGGTCACTTTAAGGGCCACTGGGCTCTATCCGGCATCTGTCTTATCGCCGACCGGGCCAAGTCGGACCCCCCTGGTTCCTCCTCCACCCCCTTCCCAATGTAGCCAGTGTTGCTACTGTCACTTCCAATGCTAACAATATAAATCAAGTCAAAAGAACGCCAAACCTTTCAAAGCAAATGGTCGTAACACCGACAAACGTCAAAGAAAAGGCGCTGCTTTTTCAACGACACGTCCTATCTTCAATACAGGTACTTTCAATTTCCGTACCCATAATACTGATCGTTACATCATCCCAAATACCAACCTAGTCAAGACAGTAAAATCCCGACCCAATCCTATTCTCTCAACCACAAATAACAGTGATCAAGATGAGTATTCCACTGATAATCAGGAAGAGGAACCAATGCAAACCACTTATGATTTAACCTCTGAACAACAATTTCCAGATGTTAACATCGCTAATAGCAATCTGCTTCACACTACTCAAAATAGAATCAATCCAAATACCATTTCACCCAGTGATACAGAAACTGCTATGGAAGTTGAGGGATGGACTAAGCCCCGTCACTCAGCCAAAGTTTGAAAAGTACAAGACTCTTCAGCTAAAATAGCTACTAAAAGTCGTTACCAGCCACTCACCAATGATGGGGATAATTTTTCAAAAAAAAAGTTACCTTTGTTAAACCATCACCGCTATATATATATGGTATCAAAAACAAATTCCAGTTCACAAAGACACTGACTGCAGCCTGTCAAGAAAAGCCAACAATAACACATGCCAAACACTATGTACGATTTTAAGCTCAAACTCGTGTTGATTATGACAAACTACTAGCTTATTGTAAGCAGGAAAACTACCAACATTCTACCGAACTCTCTAAACAAGAAAGCCCATTCAAAGTCGTTCTTCGTAAGTTACCTATGGACACACCTACACCAGATATTCTACTGGACTTACAAGAACAAGGCTTTCCCGCAACAGAAGTTACACAAATGTTCGGAAAAGATAAACAAACAAACGAACGCATACCGTATCCACTGTTTCTTGTCACTCTACCTAAAAGTACGGAAAATAAAGAAATATATGAACTAAATTACCTACTGAGCTATCGCGTACAAGTAGAGCCATATCGTCCTCCGGATATTCTTCAGTGCTATGTCTGTCAAAGATTAGGTCATTCCAAGAAAACTTGCTTCTGTGATCCTGTCTGTGTGAAATGTGGTGGAGCGCACATAACCACAGAATGTAAAAAACTACCTGACACTCCAGCTCATTGTGCAAATTGTGGTAGAAATCACCCCGCTAACTATAGAGGATGTGAAACTTTTAAAAGAGCTCTTGAACAGCGTCGCTCACAACGAGCCAAAACAACAACAAATGTGGACACAGAAACTTCAAAATAAAGTAATAACAAAACAATTGCTTCAGCTACAGCTAAAACTACACAAAATCAATCTTCACCTACAGCAAATGCTAACACTGCAACTTCGTCCAAAAACAAAAATTCTCTCGCTCCCAAAAATGAAGCTCCTCTCTCCAAAACAAAAACAAAGCAGCTCCGATCAGCACCTCTGCAAAAACTTCCGATCACCAGCAAAATAATTTAAATAACGAGACAGATACTTCTGGTTTCTCTTTATCAAATCTAGCAGAATTTGGCACAACTATCCAGACAATCTTTAATCAACTAAAACAACTCTTCCAAGGATTTAATATAATAAAAATACTTACTCGTATACAGCAAGGACTCTCCAAATTAACACCAGACTCCGGCTTACTTACCACTCTTTCTACAATTGTCCAAATTATTGTTTGTGTTATTGATGATGGCACCGAATAAATCAAAATCAGCACGTCATTTACGTATTGCCTTCTTTAATGCCGATGGAGTATCTAGACAAAAATATCCAATTCAATACTTTCCTTTTGAACAACATATAGACATTGTTTTACTCAACGAAAGCCATCTTGAACATCATCAACGCTGGAAAATTCGCAATTATATTATTATTAGAACAGATCGACCTGGTCTCAAAGGAGGCACTGCCATTATTTACAAAGATCATTTATCAGATGAACAGATCACACTTCCTGCATTACAGTCCATTGAAGCCACTGGTGTCAAACTTTATACACCTGATTCTAACATCATTTTTATAGCTGCTTACAAACCACCTGCCATTCCACTAAACATTGATGACATTCTTCGTTTAAGCGCACTAGGGTCCAGAATTTGTATTGCTGGCGATCTTAATTCTAAGCACTCACATTGGAACTCACGAATAGCTAATCCAGCTGGTAAAAAACTATATCATGCTTTACCACGATTATCAGTCACACCAATAGCAAGTACAGAACCAACACACTTTCCCAAAAATGGAGGCAGGCCTGATGTGTTGACATGGCATTAATAAAAGGAATCGCAGTTACTGATGGCCCTCACGCCATTGATGCATTAGATTCTGATCACATCCCTGTTCTAATGGAAATTTATCAACTCCATTCAACAGTTAATCGTCAGCTACCACCTATTTACACAACAAATACGGATCGTTACAGTCAACTTGTTGCACAAACCACAGACACCAGAATTCCACTTCACACTCCGGAAGATATTCACAAAGCAGTTGATTCCATCACTACTACCATCAAATCAGCTTTACATGCTACTACCACCTCTACTTATCAGTCATCTACCATAAATCAACTCTCTCCTGAGCAACTACGAACGCATGCTTTAATTGCACTAAAACGATGGATGCGCAAAAAATGGCAAACCACAAGACATCCGCAGTACAAACCCCTTTGGAACTTTTTATCACGCAGAGTAAAACAACGACTTCAACGCATCGCAGCACAAACCTGGTCAACCAAATTACAGCAATTTACAGAACCAAATCACGAATTCAGGACCTTTGTAAGATCGTTCACCAAAACAACTCCAAAAACTATTAACCGACCACTACATGGATTTAATGAATGGTCTTGTCTACACTCCAAGTGAAAAAGCTGAAGCTCTTGCTGATCATCTTGAAACGCAAATTATGCTTAATGCTGAACCTTATGATGAAGACACCATAAAAACAGTTCATCGCTATCTATATTCTAATTCCTTTGATCAACCTTTCGATCCAGCTACACTCATTACTCCGCGTGAAGTTGCATCCCTCTTCAAGAAATTACATAACCGTAGAGCTTCCGGACCTGACAAAATTTCACCTTTAGCTTTAAAACGCCTACCACGCAAAATGATTGTCTTTATTACCAGATTGTTCAACGCCATCCTTCAACAAAGTTACTACCCTCCTCAATGGAAGACTGCTAAAGTAGCAACAATACCAAAACCTGGCAAAAACTTACTATACCCACAGAATTATCGGACTATTAGCTTACTTTCCACACTCAGCAAGGTGTTTGAAAGATTAATTCACACACGTCTCACAAAACATGTACAAGCTCAAAATTTAATACCTAACCACCAATTTGGATTCCGTTCGCACCATGACACTACTGCACAACTTAAACGTGTTGTCGAAGAAATAACACTGCACTTTAATAACTGTGCGCACATCATTGGTATCTTTTTGGACACATCTAAGGCCTTCGACCGGGTGTGGCACATGGGACTTTTGTACAAAATTAGCAAAATGGGATTCCGTCATCAATATCTCCGTCTCTTGAAATCTTATCTACAAAATCGCAGTTTCTACGTTCACTACCAAGGATTTGAATCTACTGTACATCCAATTACTGCTGGCGTACCACAAGGTTCCGTCTTAGCACCACTTCTCTTCAATCTATACACTTCCGATATGCAAACTCATCTACATACTAAATTAGCAACCTTTGCTGATGATACTGGTATATTTGCCTCATCACGTAATCTTCGTTACTTTCACCTGTATGCGCAACGTCATCTTGCCTCCATTGAGGACTGGACAACAAAGTGGAGAATGAAACTCCACACGGACAAAACAACAGTAGTTCATTTTTCGAAACGTCGTACTGGACTTCTACAACCACTAATAATCTTTGGTACCCAACTGCCGTACAGTCAACATGCGCATTATCTTGGAGTAGACCTGGACAGGACTGTGCTTTTTCAGTATCACTTAAAATCTGTTGCCAATAGAGCTGTCTCTCGTCTCTTAGCACTCTACCCTATACTACGTATTCCAGAACTTACTTTTCCAGCTAAACTTAATATATATATATATAATGATGATCCGTTCTCTTCTTACATATGCTGCCCCTGCGTGGCAACATGCATCACCATCTCATCTGATACAACTTCAACGAGTACAAAATAGAGCAGTTAGAATGATAACTGGACATAGCAGAGATTCCGATGTTAAACGATGTCATTGATCATCAATGTCGCTTATTCTGGAATCGTATGATCTATTCACCCCATCCTACCTTACACTCCATAGGCACTGCCCATCCTATCCGATATACTCACCGTATGCCTCACCCTAGAAAAGAACCTGATCCACAATACCGATCACCTGTCTTCACTTCATGACACACAACACACTTCAATCTACTAACTTACATTTTATGGAAGGTAACTTTACCAACTAGCCTCACTGACTAAACTTAACAACTTAGCCTAGCTGAAAACATCTCCCTTCCTCCTTGCTTCGTCATATTATTACTAATACCTCATTTTGGCATTCATAGGCTTGCCTTAGGGATGCGACATTTGCTCCCTAATCAATCACATACAAAATTCATTACGTCAACTACAATCAAATAGAAGTCATGAGCTAAAATAGCTCTACTTCATACAAAAAAAGTCATTACTCTGACTGACTAGCGGACCAGCTCAGTTCGGCGCCAGAGCTTTACCAAAGAATCACACCAGGGGAAACTGTTGTATTAAAGATGTATATGTAAAACTTCGTCCATAAGATGAGACAGAAAAACATATCCAGTTGCTGTGTTCATGGAAGAGATGTAAGGAGACGTTTATACTTTAGTAACCACTTGAAAAACAATATATTTTAAATGATTTTAATTGTGAAGTTTTTTTTTCTGGCGGAAAATGGATTTATTTATTTATTTATTTACACTATAAACACGCTGAGCAATAGCAGAGACGTAACTAGGGGGGAGCAGATGGGACGTGGCGTAGGTAAGGGGGGGATATATCCCTCCCCTTGATTCAACTTTTACAAACTTGGAAGGAGAGTATTTTCGCAAGAAAAGAATTAAGTTATACTTGGAAACATAATTGTTGGTTCAAATATAAAATTAATTGTAAGGACGCTAACAGCACTATAGCTTACGCTCGTCCCAATATACTCGTAAGTTTATTCATAAACAGACAAGGGTCGTATTGTACGTACATTCTGTGTTGTAGTTTCACATTTAGGAAGATGTGGTAAATAACCTTTAGGACAGCCAGTAAAATAAAAAGTCTTTGACATTCATATCGATAGCGCCGGTAAAAAAAAAAGACGATTTCTAGACAGTAACGAAGAATGTCGTGTGGTAGTAATTCCTGCACTGATAGTCTCATTGAGGGTAGAACGGAGAAAATTTTGAATATAAAACATTTAAAATCTGTCGCTGAAGCAGTTATTTTGTAGTAGAGAAGAAATAACTTTAACAGACGTCCTCGTTACATTAGGCATGAATTATAAATTAAAATTACACACATTGGAAAGTTTCGTGTCATTCTAAGATATATAGAGCAATGTAAGATCTAGTGTGATCTTTTAGATGATAATGGGACAATATGAACTAATGGTAAACGTTACTTTCTATGGGTCATAATAATAACTTTTAACTTCGGCCTGTCACGATTATACGAGTGCAACTTACTTACTTACTTACTCTCTGGATTATGGAACTCGCAAGTTCATCGCCGCAGTAACAAACGCTTGTTAAAATTCACCAACACCCATGCGCCAGTGGGCAGGCCATGTAGCTTGGATGAGGGGAAACGAAGATTATATTCTATCCTGGATGGAAGGAGACCATTGGGAAGATCGAGACGTCGTTGGGAGGACAATATAGAAGAGATCTTCGAGAAGTAGGTAGTCGTGATGAAAACTGGCTTGATGTTGCTTAGGATAGAATCCAATGGCGAACGTTCGTTAATGCGGCGATGAACTTGCGAGTTCCATAAGCGATAGAGTTAATTAGTTACTTTTTAAATATTGTGTTAGGTTGCATAACTGCCAAGGATAGTATTATCTAGATATCCCCTCCCTTGAGAAATTTCTATCTACGCCACTGGACGGGATTTCCACAACAATAAAAAACTTTTGGAGGAAGACAAGTATTTTAGATATATACATTTTTCTTTGATTCTACTACACTGAATACTCCTTACGTAACAGTTTAGGCAATGATATAGGTAGCTGGTCCACCACACACATGAGTAACTTCAGATTGGGTATAGTTTCTTGTGGTTTTCATGTTAATACTTAAGCACAGGTATACCTCTAATTGTGGCCGCCCTTTGTACTCACTGTTCAAAGATCTTAACTTGCACATACTTACTAATTGAAGCGTTCCGCCGAACAACGCTGTATGGCACATTTCAGTGATTTCGAGAAAAACGCATTTTTCCGCTCAAAGCAAACATGCTTTCTTACGGAGAGAGACAATTTTGCTAGCATGCGACTGCCACATTTTAAGCAATGGAGCAACGATTCTTTCAGTATTTGTCACTCATGTTCCATACAGCATGATTCCACTGCTAACTCAAAATATTTCAAAATGTGCCATACAGCGTCGTTCGGTGGAATGATTCAATTATTTTCTGGGAGTTTTGTGAACGGTGTTGATAACTGGTCCACTATACTCATCACTGATTTTAAGTACAGTTAGGTCAGCTTTCTTTAGAAATGGTAAAATAAACTTCGAAGTTAGAGCGGGTTGTGATGATGCATCGAATCAACAAGATAAAGGCTGAATACTCACCGCAATAGAAATGTAAACAATGACACTTTCGGTGATTTCACATCACCATCTTTAGTTGTGAACAATTTAAAAAGATCCACAGGTTATGGAATAAAAATAGATAGCATGAAGGAATAAAATCAAGAAAATCAGATGCTTACAAGGAGATGATTCCAACGTCACTGAGCGCGAAGATTTAGTTTTTCTATTTGCTGTTGCCTTGTAGTGCATTTAGGGTCATCAGAATTTCATTTCCACTAAAAGTGACTGTATTGGAAATATTTAACTTTAATTTCAATATCTTCGAAACAATTAAACCGATCAAAACTAAACTTAAAAATACGTAATACTCACTAAAGGCAGTATTGAAAACCGTAATCAGCATTGCCACCTATTAGCAAGTATTGCAACTCAGCATACAAGTTAAACATGGAACTATAGCCTGAAATTGCAGTGTTTGATTATGTTTTATAAGTAGATTTTTAAACATGTAATAATAAACATATGTTGCTATTTGAGGAGTTTACTTTCAAAAGCGGTTATATCCATTTTCGTCTCTCAGTGAGCATATTTGTGTTTTCTGGTTCATTCCTCAAACACCTATCGATATCTGCAATTGTTTCCTTTCAATAAGGTTTGTTACAAATCCCCTTTTTCAAAGATACCTTTATATATATAAAGACGTTTGAGAAATGAACCAGAAACCAAAAATAAGCTCACTAAGTGACCTAAATGGATATAACCCCTTTTAAAAGTAAATTCCTGACTTAACATTTTTATTTTGTGTTGATTTGGCAACACCGGTTACGGTTTTCTCTATTGCCTTTAGTTAGTGTAACGTTGTGTGGGTTTCGTTTCGTTCACCTTAATTGTTTCATAGATATTCAAATTAAAGTTACACATTTCCTATATAGCAATTTTGTGTGGAAATTAAATTTCCGGGACCCTTAAGTCCACAACAAGGCAAAGCGAATCGAATGACTATCATCTTCAGTGTCAGTGATGTCGAAATACTTATTTCGCGAAGTTTCATCTAAATCCAACTCTCATGGTTGGGATCCTCTCCTTGTTAGGCTTAAGAAATAAAAGAGTAATAATTTCCAAGATTTTCAATTGTTTTCGCCCCGTTAGATACGTTGAGAATTTCCGTTTTCCTCATTTGGCGTCGAACTGAACTGGCGACCAAACAGCGGCGCCGAAACGTAGCAAACCCATGCTTTAGTTCCTTAATGCATTTTCTGCTGCAGACGGTGGTCAATTTCCTAATATAGTCTACAATCAATTGTTTGTTAAAACAAGTTAGGAAAATCAAAGTTGCGGGACTGAGCACGTAAGTTACCGCCAGGTTTTAGCAACGAACATCACATTTATATGATGAATATTCCGTTGGGAAAATTGCGTCGAGGTCTTTCCAAGGACACTTCAACCATCTTCATAAACCCAGTAATTCCAAAGTTGTAAATCCCACCCGCTTAGCTCGGGAACCGCCTCTGCTGTCTCGATAAATGAGTCGGGTTTGAACTCGTCTTGCCAAGACCTTTTCAACGGCATCTCAACCACTTTTCTAGGCCTAGTATTTCCGAAATTGAAATCCCCTCCCTATCTTTGGTACCGCCTATCCGCCGCCTGGTATTATGCTACGGATAGGACTTCCCATTGCTCCCTGCTCTCAAACAGTCGGATTTATACCTTTTTTTAACGTATATTTGTCGCTCCAGTTGTATATGGTTTTCTTGTGCAAATACTGATTTCCTCGTAATCAATCCATTGTTATGAAGTGACGGCTTCCGGTCGCAGCTTTTAATTCTTACTCTTTTCATCATGATATGCTAGTGCGTTCATTTGTAAAATAATTTGTTATACATGAATTATTACACATTTTTAATTCTGTAAAGTAGTGAGAATAACATAGAACTAAGGGCTGCATAAAAAATGCATTTTTCTTTGTTATATTTGTTGAGCGTGTTACGTAATAACTGCGTATAGACATGATGTAATGAGAATGTTCTTCTTTGTTATGTATCGCTTTGCATGATGAGTTTTGAGAAAAGAAAATGACTTCTGTTTTTGTTACGCTTTTTTTTTCTAACAAAGCAAGTTATTATGATATAAAGGAAAATATATGTAATTTCTAGTGTTTAAAACTAAACATTACTAGAAAGAGAATGTTTTCATTGTCGGGGACAACATAACAAGATGGTAGAAGTTTAGTTTATAAAAACATTTATCTACAGCAAAAAAAAACCAAAAAAAAAGCTGAACATCTTTCCGTTTCCTTCGATACATTGTTAACAAAGTGAATTCCTAATATGAATAATCAGTAAGAATGTTCAATTATCCTTGTTCAAAGGGAAAAAACAAAGATGTAAATAATTTAACATACTGTGCGATACTGGGGATAAAACCCTGTATAACAATAAGGTGATTTATGCATTTATTGACGGCAGGCCCGCAGTCAAGAGAAACCCGACGCATCCTAAAATTTTCTTGGCCCCCGCTGTGTACATAGGAGATATAATAATATGTATATCTGAACCCTTCCCCCTCCCTACAGTTTGTGACCGACGGTGAGGCTGATTCACTCTACATATATCTTTAAAAAAAAAGATTGGTAGTTAAATATTAAAGAAAAATATATTTCAATTTGGCCCCAGTATTCCAGGCGTCATGTTTGAAAAACACCAAATCATGTAACAATGGGGTATCTTTTACTATTTTTTTAAAATATGGACCCGTCAGCTGTTACAAAAAATACCATATGCCAGAAATAATACGTCATTCAGGTCGTGAGGGGAGGAAAAGTCGAAACTTAAGCTGTTTCTATTATCCAGCGCATCTCCGTAACCGTTATTTCTGCAACAATAATGTTCATGTTTTTCCTAAAACTAGTACTTGTCCTGTAATTAATTTTGAGTTTTATACAGTCGCGCTTGCAGTAAGTTCTCTTACAAGGCTGAGTTCAGATAAAAAAGTATTCCTCTATACCTTTTAGAGTATTTCATAAGCTTTCAGAAATGTTCAAGGACTAATGATGACTGAACTTCAAGTGTAATCATTTCATTGTACGCAAAATTCGTTGACTCGCAGTGGCTTATCATTTTGCACGTTTCCGGTTGTTTCTCTGATGCATCAGAGTTAAGCCATTGTATGACTTTAAGAGTCGTTTGATGTAGAAAGGCAATAAGTAAACGAAAGCTGAAGAGGAAACTCGAGCATGTCCCAGTAGTTCTTGCAAAGTGGAGTATGTCCATATTACACACACACA
>JAGDQP010005923.1:0-35100 GCA_022664845.1 Lepisma saccharinum | reverse complement strand
GTAGTTTCGTCATGCCTATTCTGTAGTTTCGTCATGCCCGTAGTTTCGTCATGCTTATTCTGTAGTTTCGTCATGCCACACAGTGTCAAATGCAGATGAGAGATCTATATCCGCTGCTCTCTATCCTTTGTTTATACTAATTTGTGAATCTGTAACTTCTCTCATTATCTGGTCTATGGTAGAAACTTTGGATTTGAAGCCGGCATGGTATTTTGAAATGAGATTGTGTTCTTCTAGGTATTGATTCAGTCGTTTAGATAGCACAGTTTCGCAGATTTTGGCAATGGTGTTTGTTAGGGTGATTGGTCTATAGTTAGCTGATGAAAGACGTCTATTGTTGTTCTTCGGAATGAATATTGTTAAAGCTTTTTTCCAGTTATGAGGGATGAATCCGTGTATAAAGGAGGCATTGTATAGTAAAAATAAGGATGTGATGAAGTGCAGGAGAAGAAGCTCTTTGAAGAGCAATATAAGGCATCCCATCGAGACCTGGGGCAGTGTTCTTCTTTTTTTAAAAAAATAATTTTAATTATTTTATTCTTTTTGACGTCATCAATTAGGATGTTGATATTGCCAGGATGTTTGTCATTTCTATCAAGATCTGTGATGTTCTGGAAATGGTCGATAACGGATTTTATTTTGAAAGAAGTCCTTGTGATTTCTTTCTAGAATCTTTCTTTGTAATGAGGTGGATCTGTTCCAATTTTTTCCCTTAAATTTAGAGTAGATGATATCAATAAAACCTTTGTTAGTGGTAACCGGTTTATCATCTATTGTATTAGGTAGAGCGTGTCTCGAACCTTTACCACTTTTGTCTGATAGCGTTTTCAAAATTTTTGGGGGGATTACTATGATAATTTGATTTGCTGCTAGATTGTTTATGAAATTAGCGTTTTGTAGCTCTCTGAACCTTGCAATACTGTAATTAATTTCCCTTTGTAATTTATTTATTTGATGTTTAATGTACTCGGAGTGTTTCTTATGAAAGAGTCTTATGAGTTGCCTTTTCTGCCTGATGGATGTGATAATTTCCATGGGGAGACGTTCCACATTAGGCATATTATTTTTTTTGTTTTGGCACAGTAGTTTTCAAGACATCTTGGAGAATTTTAAATTATGGAATTGTTTACCGATTCGATGTCTTCTATCGTATCAATTGGTAGTTCTTTATCTATTCTATTTCTGAAGTCCTGCCAATCTGTTTTATTGCTAGTGGAGAGATTCTTCTTGAACCGGGTATGGAATTGAATAATAATTTCGCCATGGTCGGTGGATAGACTTTTTTCTACATTCTTGATAGATAAATTGTTTGCCATAGATGGTGAAAGCAGAATCTCGTCAGGAGCAGTTTCAATTTTGTTGTAAAATGTAGTTGGTCCGATATTAATATTTATGAGTGGAGACTCGAGTAGATATCTGAAAAGTTTACCGTCATTTGTGTCAGATTTTGGGTTACCCATTAGATTATGTTGGCGGTTTATATCAGCTGCTAAGATGAGGTTTTAAAATTTAACTTGGAATGAAAACAGAGGTACGCTTGAGGTAATATCTATGCTTGGGCTTGAATAAAGAGTGGCAATCGGATCTTTCGAACGTGGGATAGGCAGGGAGTACGCTACACCCCTCCAACACCCCCTAACATCCTCTCTAGACTTCGACAACATTTCTGAGGAACATTTCTGAGGAACATTTCTGAGGAACATTTTTGAACACTTCCCCCTGAGGGGGATGTTCTTTCACGACATTTAATAGTGAGAAATTCCTGGAATTTCGATTTACAAAGACGGCAGTTATGGTAATACACAATCAAATCTTGGTAGCAGTTTTGCATTTATTCGGAAGAAATAACTGCTTTTGGGTTACATTCCTTTCTTGTCACCTCGCAAAAATCCATCAGCAGCAAGAGAAATGAGGCAGAAAACAATAAACATCCCCGTATGAAAGCAATTGTTTGGTGGCTGCTCCCTGCGGTGTTAGAGTGAAGAGATGCTAGACTCACTTCAGATGCACTCATTATCTATTAAGTTGTTTTGTGTGCACAGTGGAAAAGGCGGAACGCCTCACAATGAAGAGGGGAATTATTGAAACAAAGGAACTAAGTTTAGGAGTCATTAGTTATCAGTCCACTGACGATTGAATACTCAGACAAGCGGCAGCAGTCCCTTGTCGTTTTCGATACGAATCGCTTCAGTAAAAGGTGGGTATTTTGGTTCGATTGTATCCAGCATTTCCTTTAAATCAACACAATTCTTGCAACGGCTGAGTCCACAGTTGAAAATTTCTTGCATGTCTCGCTGTGTGGCATTATTGTTCGTTATGTTAAACCGTAAAACAAGAAACAGTTTTAAATGTTTTGTGCTTCACTGTTGTAACGTTGGCAGTTCGCACATGACACATGATGTTGTTGTGACACGAGCATGTCTTTATTAAGAAATATGTCTAATTTCATGATCCTCTACGTATTACCAAACCTCATAGATACATACTTATTCTATTCATTTCATAAGAAGGAACCCAATAGGTGTCGCAAGGAAAATCTGCTTGTATTAGTTAACATTATTATATAAAACTAAGTTGATAAGGCACAATTTTATTTGCACCCGCAAATCAAACTTTCCTCTCTCACAGCTACAATATAAAAATCACACGAAACTAGTACTGATGCTTCACAAACGTGGTACTAGTTTTGGGAGGACTCGCTAGGTACCTCCAAACTTTAGATATTCGAGGTGTCACAAGGTGCACTGTCAACAAAGTACAAGACTCTCCTCTACATCATGTTTTTACGGTTAATTCAGAAGTATTTTCTCATAAATAGCTGTGAAAATTTTACAATCCTTTCCAAATTTACGGCACACAAAGGAAGAAACTGTTGCTGAAAAATATCTGTTAAAACATATGATAAATAACCATTTAATCAGGATAATATTAAATGTACGCATGTTCAGTTTAGAAAATTCTGAGGAACCTACTCGTGGTATATAGCGCTATTTGGAGTCAGTTCTTTCTATATTGAAACAGTAAAATTCTCGCGTGCCAGTTTAATATAATAACTGAAGTTTCTTGAAAGTTGAAACACGGTGCGAGATGCGAGAAATATTCGCGCGAGAGTATGGAAGGCCCTTGCGACGTCTCACGGTTGCGACGCGAGGCAAGGAGAGACGCGAGAAATTCTCACCTTGTAGTGAAACACTAATTGATTCTAATCGAGTTTTTCCATCCTTTGTTGAACTTTTGATCTTAGATGTACCAGGAAAGGTAACGATGCAATAAAATTTATTTTATATTTTTTTCTCTTTAAAATCTCTTACTAGGCAAATAACTGTGTTTATTCAGAGGTTCCTAAGATAAAACAGACAGTAAACACATGTTGCCTCTAGGCGCTATTTCCAGTGGGAACACTCATTCATAACAAGTAAAATTTATGCCATAGATATTTCAATCCAGAAATGGAAGAAAAAAAAATGAATTCTAAATAAAACAGGTACCAAATATTGGTTTTACGCAAAACGACCAATAAAGCTAGTTTCGTAGTCTTAATAAGAGACTCAGCAAGAAGCTGAACGTTGGGCAACCTTGATGAAAAATAATCAAAATGGACGCACAAGCTGAAGCACATATGAAGAAAACCGGGAAAGAACGTGCTTTGTTGATTTTATAGGCAAACATTTTAAAAGTTCATAATGAGCATCAAATAAAGATTTGCTTGTAGTAAATAGACTATGTATTAATATTCTCTGCATGATGAAAGATCCTTCAAATATTGTATTTCTATCTCAATTTAACAAAAATAAATAAGAAAATAAGAATGAGAAAACGTGCTCTTTTCCTGTAGTCTTCAAAAAGTATTGGCGGATTGATTTAAAATGTAACTCTTTCCTGCGGCGCTCGGTCAGCAGAATAACAACCTTGCCCCATTTTGTTTTAAAAAAATCAGATTTTTATAGAAAACAAAGCCTTTCATAATGTCGAATTCTCAGATTTATTTAAAGCTTTTAACTACGTAAATAGAGTGAATAGAGGGACGATGACATGTATTTTGGTCTACAAACCATTGTGGAGTAATTAAAAGAACAGCAAAAGTGTGCACGAAAATGTAATAAACGTTCGCTATCTTACTGATAGAAGTACACGAAGCTATACGTATACACAACGGATTCTTGAGATTTACCTATCAAAATGTGCATCTTACCCAACACATCAATGTAAGATGTTCATTTGGGGGAAGATGCTCAATACATTATATAATTAAGGTATGTGACCATAAAAATAAGGATCATGGGTACATTGCGGATCACGATGCCACTTCACCACTTTTCCATTCCCACCATACACATGACTCCTCTGTGGTACAGTCTCAACGCATACTTGACAATCAAACTGCTTTAATTCCAGTGCATTTTCCACTCTGTTGTGAAGTTTGGCCCGATTTTAAATTCTTTACTGACTAGAGTAAGTTACTTTAAGGCAGAATCTCTCTTTCTCTCTCTCTCTCTCTCTCTCTCTCTCTCTCTCTCTCTCTCTCTCTATATATATATATATATATATATATATATATATATATATATATATATCTGTGATGATGTACGGCTGTGAAACTTGGACATTGAATGCACAAACGACTCAAAGATTTAGAATCACCCAAAGAGCAATGGATATATACATGCTAGGAATAACTAGGATGGACAGGAAGATAAATTAATGGATTCGCGCACAAACAAAGGTAGAGGATGTATTCAAGACAGCGAAGAAGATGAAGTGGATATGATCCGGTCACGTAGCTAGACGAACAGTTGGAAGGTGGACGACAAATATACTACATGGGATTCCTAGAAAAAAGGAACGACCGAGAAGACGTCCAAAAGTAAGTTGGGTAGATTAAATCAAGCGTTTTTCAGGAGCTACATGGATGAGGATATCAGCAGACCGAGATATGTGGAAAGAAAAGGGGGAGGCCTTTATACAACAGTGGATGGAAAACTGCTGAATATGATATATATATAGCTTTATCATGCAAATATATATGGAGTTTGTTTTGTTTAATGCTATTTTTGTTCCACTTCTTTTAAGCAGTTAACAATTGTTTCCTGGGAAAATAGCTGAGAATAGAGACCGTATAACTTTCATTTCATATAGACACAAAATTATTGTGAATCTTTTAAGTGCATCAAATCCATCCATTATGTCGTCAAGTCCACTTTAAATTTTATTTAGTTTTTATCTTTATCTGTTCTCATTGAAGAACACTTCCTGATGCAATAATCAATGTTTATGTGGAACAAGGGACAGTTTGAGAAGAAACATGCGACGATATATATGTGAAGTCAATTGCGTGACATACGGTTCAAGAATTATTGAAGTAAAAAGCTGGAATCTCTTTTCAGTTACTACAAAATCTACTAGTTATTTGTTTTAGGTAAAAATAGCCAACAAGTTACTAAATTAATTAACTCTTTTGATTTCCACATTCTGATTTTTTTAAATCTAATTTGTAACGCCTTTAGACAACCTTGGCTCAGGCCAGATTGACAATGATGGGATAAATTGGTGGAATGTAGAAAGTAGGAAGAAAGGGGAGTACACCGAGAAAAGCAACGCACACCGTATTTGTCCATCACAACGTCCATATGGCATGCGCAGGGATCGAACTGACGACCCTGGCACCAGAAGTAAGGACTATACCATTTAGCCACCGCGGCCCCACAGAAGGCGATTGACTTTCCTCTGTGTGTGTGTGTGTGTGTGTCAATTAAACCCCTCTCTCTCCTCTGCCTGCCTATCTATTTCTCTCTGTATGTGTGTGTATTTATTTCCGCTATATATTTTTATTTTTAAGCTCTATGAATGATGCTAGTGATTCCCACAGTTCCCTTAAATATGATTTTTTTTAAGCCAAAACGTTAAGTAATAGCTAGTCTGACAGCTCTGATTTGCTTACCATTAACCCTAAAATTACCATCAGTGAGTAAAACACAAGATAATGTCAATGAAACATTTAAAATGAAAGTTTTTATCAAGAGTTCTTGGTTTCCTATACAATAATAAAAGTATTGCTTCTAACAAGATACGCCACTTCCTTTACACATACGTATGAAGTCACAATAGGGCATCACAATAGGACAACTTCGTTATGGAGCGGTGTAGAGAAGTCGAACCAAAAAATGTGATAAAAGTTCATATGGAAAAATCAACCATCATATTTGGGGAAATCAGTAGCGCACCAGAAATTCGTGATGAACTTGATTTTGAATCCTGTCTGTGATTTTTTTTTTTTACAAATTAAATTAGATATTACATCTCACTACGAATAGTAGTTATGGAATGTAGAAGTATGTTTAGATAGCTCACTTAAGAGTCATTGAATATACATATTCTGGCCACGTATATTTATCCAAGGGTTAGTTCCATGCTGAAGCTATCTCCTATATGACAAAACCCGTAAAAGCTTGCTGTCCAGGAATAATTTAATATAATTTATGTAGTAACGAAAAATTAGAATCACGAAACAAACCTTAGTTGTTTATAGAAACGACTGATAAAATAAAAGACAAACTTTCGCGTAACTAAACATAGTTGCCACAACAAAAGCGTTAAAAGGCAAAATTAAATCCGATAATCTTTATGTCTAGCATTCACTTCCCTTCTTCTTTAAAAAAACAATGATTACCTAACTTAACTGCACGCATTCGCATTAACCTAACATAACGCCGCATGACAAAACAACATTTTACGTGCTAAATCGGTACCGGTTGTCATGGAATGTTTACCTAGAAATAGCCAATACCAATGCATGTAAAGTTATTAGGCATAAACAACAATAGACTGCCACATGAATATCATAGGTCAACAGTCATTCAAACTATCATATCTTAAAAAATAGCCTTGAATTTACGTATCATCAAGATAAATAACGAATGAATTGTTTTCGTTAGAGAGCTACTGTCTATATATACCATAGATTGTTCAAAATATGTTAATTCCATATTGACAAGAAAAGAACACCATCTGTTAATGCACTAAATAAGACGATTGGTTAAAAATGTCTGTAATATAATTGTTATTGTATACTGCCACAAACAATTAGCTTGTAAGGATGTTAAATAATTTCAGATTCGGAAAAATGAACCGGTTTGGTTCTGTTTCAAACCTTTGGTTGCTCTAAACAAAGAGTACACTAACTTTACCACACAATAATATTAGGCTATGTTTACCTTAGAAAAATGAACCAATCTGGATTGTATAAGGCTCGTAGTTTCTTGTTTTATGGTTTGAAATAAACTACATCGCAACTCTTAAAACTTCAGAAACAATAGCGGAAGTTCATCCCAACACTATTCATTCACTGACAATAATTTAAAAAATCAATAAATAAAGAAAACATTAAGCTAACTTCGTACTGGTTAATTATAGAGCAAAAATAAACATACCATGGTATTTGTGGGAAAATTTGCTGTTATAATGAGGTGTCACATGCTATAGTTTTCATTTTCGAAGATTGAGTTTGATTCAAGATGGCTGTCGTCAAGGTCACACCTACCATACGACTTTCCCCTAGGTCTAATATGGTTGTTCTTCACTTTTTATCATTCACACGCAGTTTACAAGGGGTGTTAAGGGACTTTTGCCCTACCCTGTAAATAACTACATCATAACTCTTCAACATTCAAAAACATTAACAACATGCTCCGTGGCAACAACTTCTGTCATCAGACTTAACCGAGAGAATAATGACTTTTAGATGTGCGAAGTGTCGAGCTAGAAGCTCATGACTTCCATGTGGTTATTAATAGCGGGATGTGAGATAATAATAAATGAGTTGATTAGGGAGCAACTGTCGCATCCCTAAGGCAATGAATGTAATGCATGATTGACGAGGCAAGGAGAGAGGAAAGCAATTGTATAAGCGAGGTAACGATGGTAAGTTAAGTCAGTGAGGCTGAGTTAGATTAAAGTTCCTTCCATAAAAAGTAATGATCATGATTTGAAGTGCATACATGCCCTTTAAATGCAAATAAATTTACATTGGAATCGTAGCCTGAAACTTGGGTGATGTTTCCTGTTAGTATAGGTGGTAACCAAGTTAATCATGAATATCTTTTTAGCTTATTTCAAAGCAATTTCATGGGTTCCATGACGTCATCAACACAACCAAAAACGTGTATAATTTAGGGTCATAACACTAGAACTCTCCATCACATTCTCCAGATTGTTTAGATTCCTTCACACATATAGTGAGAGCGCATCTACGTGCCTGAAGACAGATACAAGGACTCAATACGTCATATAAACCGTGCCCAGACATAATTAAAGATTCTGCTGGATTTATGGGCTTAAGCTTATTTTACGCTAAGGTATTGTCTACAGTTTGATAAATTCTATAATAATTACATAGTCAGCTCAAAAACTTCTAATTTCTTAAAAACACACAAGGGACACCCGCCACGAATAATTTCTGGTGTAAGGGTTAAGCTAAAACTCGACGTAGGGCTCAACAAATGCATTCATTCTTTTGAAGTATGTACTCAAAGGCTGCGAATACTAAGAATTTAAAAAAGCTTGTTGATTCTAATGGAAGCCGAGCCAACTCAAAGAGTATTAACTTAATGTTTCATTACAATTGTAAACTTATAAACTGTAAATATATTTCCTAATGACGGTATGTAAACGTAATGACAATAATTGTACGAGTTCTCCACTAATTTTCACTGACCTAAAAATTTAAAATTGATCTACATAGAATTGAATCGGTCATTGTAAATAGAGAATATGTGCTTATCTATCTTAAATGACACATATTACCACTTAACAATATCCGATTCAATTGTTTTTCTATTCATGTATCGGTGAATTAGTGTTCCCAACGGGGAAAGGGAATCAGTGCATTGCTTACTTAATGTCGCCACTGTGATATAGATGAGTAAATCTATAGTCTAATACTACAGCTTGGATAAACAGAAGGGGAATGCCAAAAAGTACACAGGGAGAATGCTTTTTTGTCGTCAACCTTCAACATCATGACTGCATTCAGTTTATGAGCGTGAGAGTAACTTCCCCAGTTTCTACGGCAGTTTTTGAGGGTATCCGATACGTAACTTAAGATCAGTGTTCTTTCACGGGATTTCATAGATCACAATAAATGATATATTTTGGTATAGTTATACATCAATACGCTTAACAAAAAAATGACAATATGGACGCCAAAGCTCACAAAATCTTTTACTCTTTGTATTAAATATTTCTTTGTGTTAATTTCATTTTTTCCTTCTATACAAAATGGTGCGAGAGTGCACTAGACATCATGTTTAAACATAACTTCAAAACTGCTGCTTCTTTACTATCGGTACAAGTTGTAGCCAAATAAAAAAAATCTGAATTGGAACAGAAAGTTGATCTAAATTATATGCTCTATGTATTCCTTACAGAATCATCAGTATTACCATATGTTGGCTTAATAAATTTTAAGCAGGTCTCCCACTACTTTCCAGAATTCTTTCTCTTTCGCGGAGGGCTGTACTTGAACTTGTAGGCTTCTGATATTAGTGTCCTCATTTTCACCCATGTTGCCATCTTGTCTAGTTAATATTGATTTTTCATTCTTCTCACTGGCATTGTCAAACTTAAGGGATTTCGTGCCACTACCATGATTAGTACACATAACTGAACTGTTAACTCTTTCAACAATACTTGCACTTCCTCTTCCTGATTGGTCCATTGGAAACTCCACCTGTTCATACATTTTAATGTTCTCTGATTTTCCACCAAAGGTTACATCATTACGTTGTTTGTCTTCGATCCCAGGTGTTGTTGTTTGTGGATTTATCGGCATATCGGCTGATGGTTTTAACATAGAACATCGCATGTTGGAAGTCTGATTGTCTTCTAATTTTTTTGATACTATATCCTTTTCAGGATTGTCAAATATGTTTAATATATTTAGTACTTCATATACCAGATTTACAAACAGATCCCTAATGTCGGAAGCGGTGAACTCACTAAAACCATACCCATACGAATTTTTGTTTTCGGAATTGTTTTCACCACTATAGTACTCCTTATCAAATTCATGATTATTATTGTTTGAATCCATTGCTGGGGTTTCTTTTCTGTGGCGAGTACGGCTTGGATATATGTTGAGCAGTTTATTTGTAGACATTAACTGAACCGTCGAAGACTCAAATATTGAGCTGCTGCTTTATGGAAATGGATTTGAACATTCTGCTGAGGAAACAAAGGAATGCTACTGGTTTAATGAATGGTGTTTTCAGTCATTTCAAAACTTATTAAGTGTTATACATTTTTTTGTTTAGTATGTACGGTTATATTGAAACTAGTGATGATTTAGCAAGCAAAAGGTTTTGTTCAATTGAATACTAAAAAGAAGATAACACAATAAATTTGTTTGTATTTGCTGAATTCCGAGGTAACACTATAATGTTGCCATTGTTATATAAACAAACCCTACCAGAAGAGTATTATTGAAGCATACCTTCAAATAATGTTACATTTTTGCCCGCTAACTTGCCTAATGAGGAAGACATGAAACAGAATAGGCGAAATACGAACAATTGAAGGTATGATTGAGGAGAAAGAAGAGGAAGAAGACGAATACAGTATTAAAGAAGATAAATCGATCCGGAACTCCCGTTTATCCGATACGATTTCCGAAAAAAAAAGTAATTTTCTTGTCAATTTCAAAATATATGGTACAGAAGTAAGCGTGTCTTTGCAATGTTAATGAACAGTGTAATGATGTAATTAATATAACGTAATCTTCCATGTTTAACTTTTGTAATACATATTTAAAATAATTGTTTCATGTTTGGAAGGCCTAATTCTCCTATGGTCAAATATTTCTTTTTCTGTATTTGCAGACGCTTATAACATTTAAAAAGCATCACAAATTTGGATTACTGGGAATTTCGTTTAACCGCAGCGGATCTAGTCCCATCGAACCATGATAAACGACCATTTATAGTGCTGCCAAGATGTCTTGAGCTGTGTCAAAAATGCGAACTAAAACTCACACCCTCGACACGCCCACGCAATGAGCCAATACGGTTTCAGCGAGGCGATAACAGCGGGAGTCTTGAATGTGTAACGCTATTGCCAAATTTAACAAGAGGTTCAGTTGAAATAAGGATGGCTGAAAAGAAGAATGTTGTGGTACGCAGTGAGGGAAGAAAAATAATGAGTGAAGTGATAATGTTTTGTGACGTTCAGAAGGGTTCAGGAAACTGGATGTTTCCCATAGAATGAGCAACGGAGAGAGCAGCTGCTGCTTCTGAAACGTTAGGGTCTACTAGAGGTGTTAGGAATTCCGGAATTCGGAAAGTCGGTGACTCAATCATAAAGTACTCACCTTTTGCACTTGGGGTCATCGGTTCGATTCCTCTTCTTGTAATGTGAGTTTTGTGGTGGACAAACACCGTGTGCATGGGTCTTCTATGGGTTCTTCAATTTCCTCCCTCTTTCTTCATTCCACCAATCATCTCATCATACTCCATCCCGTCTCTGCAAAAGTTGCCTAAAGCTTTTATGCTACAGATCTTAAATTCAAATTCAAATTCGGAATTCCTACTTTCCGAAACAAAATTTTAACACAAGAATTTTAATTTTCTTTATGGCCTTTAGGCACCTCAGGCTCAGGCGTTCATCGTAAGAATTTTTTTAATACTGTTTTACACCTTAACCAGCAAGTGTTAATGGTACTCAAAATAGCATGTCTTGTACTATCTGTTGGCAGTGAACCGTTCTTTTCTATTATTTGGTTGGCGTAGCATTCGGGAGGTCGTGGGTTCGATCCCAGCGGCCAACCATCCTGACATATTTTTTTCAGGGTTTTCTCTCAGTCACACCAGGCAAATGCCGGGGTGGCATCTTCAACATAGGCCCTGGCCAACACCCTCCTGAATCATTCCTCTCCTCTATCCAGGTCTGAGCCTTAGATACCTAAAGATCCTAAATAAAATTGAAATTTCTCTCATTTGGTGGTGATGACCGACACTCGGAAATTCCAACATTCTCACTTTGCGACATTCCGGAAGGTCGGAATTCTGAAATTTTGAATTCGGATTTAATTAACAATAGTGCTTTTCACCTTTTAATGTTTTACCTGGATTTTTGTTGAAAGTACGAAATGCACTGGTCGAGAATAAGATTTTTCCACTATATCAAGCCCCACTCAGTAGCACACAATAAGCAAAATGGGAAGCCGTGTGTAGGTCCTACTACTGTTTTTTTTTCAACTCCCTCACATGACTGAAGGCAAAGTTCATGTTGCGAAGTGTGGCAAGAGGGTGCGGAATTCCTTCAAGTGACAGCAGCGCCTCAAAAGGTAGATTAGATGTCGAGACATATTGGCACTACTATAGTGTACTACATTGCACCATTATTTCCTACAAATAGCTAGAAATAAAGCGACTGATTATTAAAAATACGTATATAAAGAACATTATTCAGTTTCCACCAGGGTTCTCATAACAATCTATTTCTTATGGCATCACTGTTAATATGGACTATGTTCTTTAAAAGATAGTAACAAATAATGTAATTTTATTTGGAAGTGCGTATATTGGAAGAATACATACTGTTGTTAAGGCTGACCGGTACCTAACCCTTCATCAATGTTACTTTTCAGAATTTGATAGATCATAATAACGAATTCATTTTGATGAAATCATATGTCAATAGGAATAACAGAAGAACTGCAATTTTTCCAACAAAGTTTATCAAAATGTATTTTGCAATTGTATAGTTCTAAGAATTCTTTCCAGTAACAAATATGAAAATACATCGAATAGCCGTTCAGGCTAGACATCATCAAAAGATAATAATGTCATGTCGGACTACTATATTTTTGTCGAAATTTAAGGAACTAAATTTCGCTCGCCCACCCGTAGCCGGAGAAAATGCAAGATAGAAAACAAAAATAAAATGTTTATATGCACTTAATATATTTTATTTTTTATTTACTTTTATTTTATTTATATATTTATTGTCAACACAACAAGCTTTGTAGCGCAATTAGAGTGTCGATATTTAAAATGATAATTTACATACATTTTTTTACATTATTTCTAAATGCGTTCGAAGATGAAGACATATCACATGTATCCGAAAAAGCACTACACCATATTTTCACCGATAGTAAGAATACGATCAATTATTGGTGTAACTTTCAATTATAATTCCTTCATTCTGATAACTCCGCATTACACGTAGTTGTATCGTACATTTTAGAATATTATATACATAAAGAATGTAGCGTTTTTCTGTTATTAATTTTGGTATTATTTTCTTGTGTTAATGCGTTCTTTGAGTCGCTTTGGATCTTGAGATCTTCATGAATAACAAATTAATACTGTTCCTTGAAGAAAAACAACAACAGAATAATAAATAATTAAGGTTTTACTTACGAACGAGTACAATGAAAGGAAATGGGAACTTTGGTAATTTCCGGCCTGGAATGTAAATAATAATGTAGCTCCTTATATCATTTGGAAGGATCAAAGTTGTAATATGGATCTTCATTATTAATTTTCCGTAGTGTATCGAATCCATATTGGAATTTTGCAACCGAAATTACTTCACTCAAAAAATGAAATTCTCAAACCAGAAAGAGATAAATGAATAACCTCGTCTAACATTAAACTAGAGGCCTGTTCTGTACAATATTACCATGAACGAAAACATAGTAAATGGTTTGTTAAGTTGGCAATAATGGAAGACTATTTGAATGTATAACGGGATCTCTTGTCACTAGTAGTTCCATTGCGTAGTTATTTGAACAGTATTTCATTTTAAACTGTAAATGAATGATAATTTTGAAGTTCATTATTCTCCTTAAAGATGGCAATGTGGTTTTTGTATTTGGATAGTGGAAATAAGTGAATTCGGAAATCGAATTAACTTCCTTGCAACACAATTGGAAAAATTCTTTTTATTTTACATAATTAAATATTTTGCTTTTATTTTGTTCCTGGCATGATGGGCTCAATGATCTAGTTCCTGAGTTTTATATCTACCTAAAAGCTACCTACAGTGGATGTTCAAAAAAAGTATCTTGGAAGAATTTTATGGAACTATTTTTGTTGAAAACATGTATAGTTTTATTATGTTGAAGTTAAGATAGCATTTTATATGAGTGATTATTTTACTTTGCTTTCTACCCTCAATTAAACTAGTAAGTTTTATTGTGTCTGTTAGACTGAGTAGAGTTTGGCAGGAAGTGCTTAGGTTATTGGAAATACTGTATTGTTTTAAGAGTAGGTCGAACGGGACATAATGAAAGGTATAAGTAAATAGTTCTAATAGAATACGAACAACTAGGTACAAAATATATAATAAGTGCAGACGATGAGTCACATTTCAAATACAAATCGTTCGGAATAGAGGAAAATACAATATGCATACCATATAAGGACATCTTAACATGCAGAACAACCAACAGTTAGAGAAAAACTATAATCGATTGGTAAGACAAGAAACAAGTATTCCTTACAAATGTAACAGATCTAAGACTAACAATTTTGGGAAAGGCATTGAGACAACAAGAAAAATTTATACAACTGAAACAGAATATAGAATAAACAGTGGCAAATGAAAGGTTACAATACGTAGGTAGTATCCAAATTGACCTTGAACGCAGGAGCTACAAACAAATAAATGAAGATGGAAATGCGAACAATATAACTAGAAACAGGCATAGTGAAAACTAATTCAGATTAACGTAATCTCCAAACATGAAAAACTTCAAGGTTTTTGTTTTGTAGAATAAAAAAAAAATACTAATCTAGTAACTGAAAAGGCTTCACCTAGAAGCAGAAAAAGGGGAAAAAATCCTAGTAATGAAAGGAAACGACGCTGGTAACTACATTTGTTAAATGAGCCCCGGCAACTATTTTTCTTTACATTTCTGATGTGATGTAAATATGAATATTTATTCCGGTATTATTATAGAAAACGTACACATATTTGAATACTTGGAAGCATTCCAATTGTAACTGTCTCGTAATATAAATGTGGAATTTAGATCAGATTAAAAAATGTTTTGGAACACACAGAAAGCAAAATATATGTCCTACATTTAGTTGAACGAAACAATATTCTGCAAGGTCGGAAATTGTACGGACTCTCACATATACTTCTCAAAATCAGTCAGTTTTATGTCTTTCTTCGTTAGAAACTTGATTATTGTGCTGTGAGGAACAAAACTAGGAATCATTTTCTCATATCATGCCAGGTATTGAAAAACTATATGTAAACTGATAACCATGATAACATCAGGTCTACACATAGACGCACGCTTTCTCTCTCTGTCTGTCTGTCTGTCTCTCTCTCTCTCTCTGTCATACACACACACACATACAATATTTGTATATAATCTCAATTATGTACGTTCGTTCGATCAGCTGGGGTGGGGGGAAGTGGCGTTCCGTTTGTATTTTCGCAAGTCTCAATACAAGTGGATTTTCCCTCCTTTTTCGTTTTACATCTGTTATTCAAACTTCAGTAAAGGAAAAGAGAGAGTGACTTTCGAGGAACAATGTTCGTTTCGTCCTTCAATAGCAAGTACAATTGGTTTTAATGGACTACTAGTAATGACCTCAGGATTGTGTGCAGACACTGTCCCAAAAGGTGTCTGCACAATCCTGCAATTACTGCTTGTATTTCTTTAAAACTAACTGTACTCATTATTGAAGAATGAGTAAATTTAATATCTGTTTTCGTGTACTGGTATTTGAATAACTGACGTAAAACGGAAAAAGGCAAGAAATCCTCTTGAATTGATTAAGGGAACAAATTGGAAATTCTCATTTGCTACAGAATGTAAGGTCCATTTGGTTCCTAAACAAAAAAGAAAATCACCCCAAATTTGTAAACAGTAGAAAATTGTCTATGTTACAGTGGAAATGTGAAACCGTGGTCTATATAAGTGAATGTCTTCTTTAAAACGGATGATATTTTGAATGTAAGTAAACTGCGTTAAATATGGAATATCCTCCAATAATTTACCCACGAGGTCGACGATTTTAACTTGTTTATTTCATATCATCACCCATTAATATCCAATGCTGTTCTACTTGTATTTCCCGTTGCAGAAGAAGTATATTCTGCATGTGAAGCATTAGAAAAATTGTTCTCTTTTAACAGAGACATATTTGCAAAGGGCGTCATATTCACCTCATTAGTCGGACAAGTTCTCTCTGTATAACTTTCTACAAGTTTATTTCTTCCTTCAGAGCATTCAAACGTTGATTTTAGAATTAATAATTATATTGTATTCATGTTTATATCCACATTCTGGAAATATTTAACTTGAAGCTTATTTACGGGCTTTAGGCTCACATGTCAGACCGGAATAGAATAGGGGATATAACATTTAAATGTAAGTAGTCAGGGACGCACAAAGTAACATCAAACTGGAACCCTTACAAATAGCTTTTTTAATCCAAGTGCAACAGTATATCTCTAAATCTAAAGTAGTATTTTTATTGGCTCTAAAAGACTAAAAAATAAGCTGTACTACAAAATCTGGATCTGTACACGAAATAGATATTTCGAATTTATTTTCCCTCCTTATCGTCTTGGGTTCCTATAATATCAATTTCAGGTTATCAGTTGATCTGCGTCTGATACAAGTTCCAACAATATTTATGTTGATATGAAAGATATTTATTAACCATTTCGTATACAATTACTACAAGTATACCCTGACCAACTCAGGTAAGGTTGAACCTATGTTATAACACTGGATCTACTATTCATTGCATTATTATGGATCATTGGCTCTTTCTGGTCATATCTGGACTACAGAGGTAAGATACAATATCACGCTGTTTGTCGCAACTATTATCTTCATAACGTTTGCCATTAAACTAATACACTGGAGGTAATATGTTCTAAATAATGATTAAGAACGTGTATAATATGCCTGAGGTGCTGCTCTCTCAAAACTGAACGAACCCAAAACAATCATCGCCACCTATAGCAGAAAGTACTGTGTTTTTATTTTCGCGAGTAAAATGTCGTTACCTGCTTAAAATGCGTTTAGGTTAAATCTTTGTGACATGGAGTATTAACTTCAATAAATTTATCCTATTTCTGTGTTATCCGATTAAAGATAATTGCTTCTTACCCTTTAAAGTTGGTAGTTAGGACTTAGTAAAAGAGGTTAGAAGTACATTTAGACCCTACGGAAAGATCTAGGTTGGTTTCTGAAATTTCAGTCACTGTAAATTTTTAAGTACATTTTAGGAAACTAAACTCGAAACCAAACAACAAATTCAAACAACAAAGGATTCGCTTTTGAATGTTAGTTTCTGCTATTCATTGCTGCTAGACATCTACAGAATTCCGAGTATTATGGACAACTATTATCAACTTAGAAACGGTCTACACACATTTGTTTTCAATCTCTCACGCACTGTTCATTTAAGAGGCTTAGGAAAGTATTCAGGTTCTTTTCTTCACATTTTTTGTTGAAATGGAAGTAATCAATTCGTAACTTAGTTTATTATTCTTCAATTTTATTTTTATTTGTATTATTTACTGTAATGTGGCATGGTTTTTTTACTATAGTCGGTAACTTTTACTCTAGTCCGTTCCTAAATACAGCTTTCTGATAACAAAATGTGAGAGATTCACAAAATCATAATATATTTAAAATACTCATGTAAAACAAGAAAATCAAGAGAATCAGTTCTTCAATCTAACCATAGATGCTACGAGCGGTACAATTTTTCCATTGATATAAACAATAAAATTTGTGCTAAAGGGTCATTGAAGATGTAGCCAGTAGATTCGGAAAAATAGAAGCAATTGCGGTCACAGAATACTTTGTCTTTGTGCATAACGTGAGAAAGACTAGTTGCGTATTCTCCATCTTTTGCAGTTAAATTTGAACGCAATGCCATTATAATCCAATCAAGAACACACCTAAAGTGATATTACATTATGCTATCTTCACTCTTCCTAAATCTTGCAAATCTTCACATGCGAACTAAAAGCTCAATGTTGCCAACTGCTTATGCACGGCGGCCGCAAACCTGGAACAATATGCTAGTAGATCTAAATTGAACAACCGATAGAAAATTAACAAATACAAATACGCGGTTCATTTCTCTTTTTAACAAGGCTGATTAATTGTTCAAAGTTAACAAAAATTATCTTGCTTTTTTGACCTCTCGTAGGAAGACATGACCAGTGATATGGAAATAAGTACCTCCGTTGCTGGAAAAGTGATCGGAGTGCGAGTGTTAACATTGGCTGTGACCAAGGCAGGTATTTTGCGCACAAAGATCAGGCAAACACAACTGGTTCGGGACTGCCTGGTCAAGGTGAGTTTGTCCGAAGTCGAATCAAATCGTTGAATACGTCAAACATTTTTGAAAAGATGCCCTGAAGGAACGCACCATCAGTCATTGTTTTCAAAAATTCAGTTCATCAAATTTACCCGTGTGTGACGAACCCTACAGCGAAGCCAACAAGTTCTAGATGACTCACTAGGTCCTGATGGCGGCGATAGAGCACCAGATTAGACAAATGTGTGATGAGCTTGCCGAAATATTCTAGGTTTCTAATAAAACAGTCAGACTTTACCTGAACCGAGAAGGGGAGAGGTAAGTTGAGCAAGTGGGTGCCACACACACTGTCGAAAGCCAACAAGGACCAACGAGCATGTTGGTTGTTCCATTTTCAGTACCGCAACACACCCATTTTCGATCGTGTAATCACAAGCGACGAAGTGGGTACTGTATGAGACTACCAAGCGCTCCTGTCATTGGTTGCCCTCGCAGGGCACTGTCTCACACCAAAAGACCCAAGCAAGATAGCGCTGTTTATCTGGTGAACTAGTCACTGCAAGTTGCTACCACGGGACGAAACCATCACTTCACGAGACCTGTATTAGCATCAGTTGGAAGGTGTGCAAGAGGCATTGCAACAGAAAGAGCAAACATGGGCGAATAAGGATTTATAATGTCAGGCCGCGGGTAGCTTGGTACACCATAAATCGGCATGGTACTCCCTGGACCTTGTTGGAAGAGATTATCTCCCCTTCCATCCTGGATCCCCAATTGCATGGGAAATTTTTTCGCCAAAGAAGCAGACTTATGGGCTTTATGGCATGTAGTCTTGGGACGATCCCCTAGTTTTATTGTCAGGGCATTTGCAGCTGCTAAAAATTGTGAAAACTGTTGGATACCGACAGGGATTATGTCTAGAAGTGACGGTAATATTTTCTGTATAACTTTCTGTTCCTATTAAATACGGAAAGCATATTTTTCGCTACCTTGTACTTCCTTGTACTAATGAAAAATGTGGCAACACTTTAGATGTTCTAAATACCCACACTACTGTTCTAAATACCTCAATTTCTGCATATCGTTGAGACGCAAGCAATTTCTTTACGTGCAGAAAGACTTGAAAGTTATTTAGGTGCAAGATCTAGACTATACGAGGGATAATCAAAGAGTTATCACTCGAGCTTCTGTATAGTTTGGAGAGTGCATGGAGAAGTGTGCTGTATAGCTTAGTTGTGTGTGGTATAGCGTTGTTATTAAAATAAAAAGCAATCCCGGTATCAGCATTCCACGTCGTCGGTTGTGTAAGTCAAGCGCTAGTTTATAAAGAGTTTCATGGCTCCACGAAATGCACATAAAGCATACTCGTTGAACTCGATCGTACTTATACATCGCAAGATACAGATCACTGAAGCCGTCTATTGGCAAAATAATGGATTACTTTTTACTACACCAGATATGAATTGTACTACCACATTACTTAGTGTTTGGGCTCTGCATTGTCGTATGAATTCCATAACCACTTTTCATAATAAACCACGATGTAAAAAAAAGTGAACTTGTCTCCTTTTCTTTCGCAGGAGTTCAAAAATACAATTACTTATACCATTATTTTTATTTTGTGAACTTCTGTCCCATCTTCCGAAATCCATCTCGCACAGTTACCAATAGCCTTGCGTATCAGTGACAGTTCTAAACAATGCTGAGAGCACTAATTGTGAAACGACGATTTTCTAGTTTTTTTCTTTAACGCACTGAACAAGATCGTCAGTTTGAACGCCAAACTTAGACCTCTTTTCATCGTGCACATTTGAATGACCTTCTCTGAACGCGCGACACCATTACAGTACCTGTCTTCACTCACCATACGTAGCCCACATATTTCACACAATTGTGGATAAATTTCGCCAGCATTATGTCCTTTTACGTTACGATACTTAATCACAAACCATATTCAAAAACTGTTCCGTGTTGTGTGTTAGAACAGTCACCACCGTCACACCACAAAACGCACGAAACTCTTAGGCTGACAAAATTATTTTTGCTCGTACCATATATGTAATATGATGTTATTGCGCAACCACGATCCTATCACAGTGTTGCCAGTCACTTTTTATAAGTAATCGATCCTTCTTCAATAAAGGCGTTTCGTGCATGTGGTTGCTTTAATGTTTACATTAAACTACAGAACTTATGTTCAATATAATCAATGAAATGGGCGGCGGAATTATAATTATTTTAAAATATAAATTTGTTCCTATCTTTTACAGGCATAAGTCTGAAGAGACTTAAAATGTTGAAACCGCTGCGGGTTTGTAACTCAACTGTTGGGTAATGACAGTGGGTGAAAGGGATATGAGTATTATGGCCTCAATCATGGATTTAGCTCGAAACTTTGAAATACGAAAGGGGGCCATGTGAAATATAATTTTAGAGTAGTTTGTTCCTAGCAATTCAAATGTGAAAACATTCGTTACATACGTGATTTGTTTAGAGTAAAGGGATTCAGAATTTTGAAATTTAACGTCATATAACGTATGCTCAATTTGATACCCTTTGAGGCAAATACACAACGCCTGTCATTCTTAACGATCCACGTTCCACCCGAAGTAACACATCTGTTTCAACTGCTGACAATTTTTTTTTATTATAATTACAAAACAAAATTTAAACTCTCTCTAAGCCCTATTATGTAGTTTATTGTAAAAACATATAACATGTGTGTAGTAAGCACGTACGTGAATTCTTTTATGCATACTGTTACATATTTAAACTTTCTCTAGAATGCAAATCTATTTTCAGCTTTCACATATGTATAATATACAATATACATCGTGAATATGAAATATATACATGCTTTTCGCAAAGAAAATATAAATTAATTGACCTGCAATTTGTGCCAAACCTAAGAGGCGCTTGTGCCAGTATTTTTCACAAATTTTAAATTTCATAAATCAACATGTCTAAATATTACAAATTAAAAATTGAAATCCTTTTCAGAAGCATTTATTAGTAAAATAAAAGATGCTAATATACTGTAGAGCTTGTTGACGAGCAAGCTCGTCGCTATAAAAGTGCCTTTACGCGCTTGCTCGTCAAGGAAGCTGATTAACAAACTCGACAGTGTAATTGTATAGAATTCATTAACATTTTACGACTATATTATTGTTATTTTCATAATTAATCTAAGACTTGCCCTACGAGATGACAAGCGTAATCTATTTTCCCGTCTATCTATACAAGCGCACTAGTTCAGGGCAGATAAAATTGTAAAAGCAGACAATTTTTAGCAATTGAGAATTGTGTTACCTCAAGCTGTTGAAATGCACTCTTTAATAAGAAACACAAACTTCATAACACGGAACAATTTGACAGGATACGCATAGTAGTGCCATTCCTCACAAGATGAGGCTGTGCACCATGAGTAGTATGATTGCAATAAATGTTTAACATATCAGGAAATTCATGACATAACATTTCCAGTTAACAGAAACAAAATAATCCTGCTTGTATTAGGAAACGACAATTCTGATAGTACGTTGAATGCATGAAAAGTAACAACTAATTTATAGGCTGATACATAACAAGAAAGAAACAAATTATCATATCTTGTAAAAGAGAGAGTTTAATATTCTGAATTTCGTTATGAAGAGCCGTTTAAATGGAATAAAATTTGTTACTAAAATGCCAAAGACAAATAATATAGTAGGACAAATGCTACATTTGAATATTGGTTCCTTAGCAAATTACATATTATACAGAGCGATCAAAAAGTCACTGAACCCATGTAATACTTATCTATTGTGTTGCAGGTTATTGGTGGTAATAGTTGATGTAGCAAGCAGTGAAGAGGTCCACAGCAGGGTCGTGTACTCCCTTGAGGAACGGGTCTTCATTTTGGAACAGTGGATACGGAGTTTGAGTTACGGAACCACCGCGGCATGCTTCACACAGGCCTATCTTGAGAAGGCACTTCCGAATAAGTCAACAATTAAAGGTCTGTATGATAAGTTTAAGAGAACAGGGAGTGTGGTTGATGAAGTTCTAGACCGAAAGTTCTCACAGAAGACAAAGTAACGGATATTAGTACAGCAATGACCATAAGTCCGCAAAAGTCCCTGCGCAGGTTATCTGGTCAGAGGGGCGTGTCTTATGATACAGCTCATACCGCTGGGCGAGAAGCATTGAAAATGTTTATGTACAAAATAAGAGTTGCGTAGGAGTTAATTAATGGTGATATTGTGAAGCGTGTAAAGTATTGCTGTTGGTTTATGGAACACATAATGCCTGATAGGGAGGAGTTGGATGACTGGTATTGGTCTGGCGAGGTATGGTTTCACTTCATCGGGTATGTGAATTCACAAAATTGCCGTTATTCGTGGACAGACAATCCTTATGTACTGCATAAGTCTCCCCTTCATGCCCAAAAGCTGGGTGTGTGGTGTGCCATGTCTCAAAAGAGACATTTTATTCTAATTTTTGGAAACAACAATAAACAGTGAACATTATCTTCCGTTGGTCAAGCAATTCTTTGACTCTACCTTCTGACGAAAAGAAAAGAAGAAAGCTTCAGCAGGACATCGCAACAGCCCATACCTCTCGTGTGAGCATAGACTATTTTAAATCTGTATTACCTGGGCGCATCATTACGAAGCCACTACGGCCGCCCTGGTCTCAAGATCTCACTCCGCCTTACATTTTTATCTGGGGATTTCTGAAGTCTACAACCTACGTAACGCATCCACATACCTTGGTTGAACCGAAGACGAATATTCAACGTACTGTGGACAATATTTCATGTGATACACTACAGAGGGTCTTCAGGAACATGATAAGAAAGTTGAACATGCGTGAGGAAGGGAATGGTGATCATTTGCAAGATATTTTATAGTAACTCCATGGGTTGCATGACTTTTTGATCACCCTGTAGTTCAATTCAAGTTTTCGTGTTTGGCGATGTGTATCTTTCTTCTTCAACATAAATTTATAACTATTTTCTTGGAACGTAAATAATGAACAGCATCCTTGGAGTGAACCATGCATTGACGATTTACAGTTGTATATTTCAGCACTTCAAGTAATTAATTGATGAAAAATCAATAGGGATAGAGGTTGTAAATGTTCTTGAGTACCTACATTCACAGAAAGTAGCCGATAGAAAAAAAAATAAGTTTAAAATTTCCGTCAGATAGAAATAATGATCTAATATACGTTGAAGTGTTAATGTATGGAACATTATTATTATTTTTTTTTTACTATATTGTGTAAATTTCCTGAATTAGAAATTTGACGTAACAAATTATTGGGTCATTTTCTGTCATATTGTGCAAATTATTTGCCTCTGCCAATTGGTTGTTGGGTCATTTTCGTCTATATTGCGGAAATTATCGACTTCGATAATTGAATTAACAAGTTATTAGGTCATTTGCTGCCATATTTTGCAACATTTGGAGCCATATATTGGACTTTACAAATTATTGCCTCATATACGGGCACATTCTGAATGAGTTCTATTATGAATTTCGCTACAAGTTTTTTTTTTTTGCTTGCTAATATAAATGAAGCATAAGCGGAGATTCTCAACGTTAATAAAACAACAAGAAATAGTAGAAAAGCGCATTATAATGACTATGAATCTAGAGATAACATAACATTTACTAAATAGTGTAGAGTCAAAGTGGACCAAGCGCCATACATAAGTATAAATATATGTAGGACTAAAGTGTGAGCTTCGTATCAGGAACGGGCCAAAATGAAAAAAAAAAAGAAAGGTTAGCATTGGTTTAGTGTTTCACTGATTCTGGAGCTCTTCATTCCCTAAGCTGTGTGCCAGCTCGAGATACAGAAAGATCCCCATCTTTGAAAATCTGCTGAAAGTAAAGTTGTTTCACATTGACCCTTCTCCATCCAATTATTTCCTTTACTTAATCATGGAACTTCCATTTTAGTACATGGAGTGTTGGTCAGGTATGATACCAAGTGTTAAATACTCTGGCAAACAGCATGACTTATGGGTAACTTTGTTCTACGAGTTCAAACAGACATATCGTAATGGAGTGATAGCACGGGGTATACACGTAGATAACTTCAGAATGGACAGCAAAGTCAGCAGTAGTTGAACTTTGGGGAAAGCCCACAAATACTTTACTATCTAAAGATAACGCCAGCAAATGCTTTGTTCTTCATGTGGTGAGTAGCACTTATTGTTAGCCGTTACAAGTCCGTTGCTTCTTGTGCAAACATTATCAGTGTATTGTTCTGTTCACAAATTGACGATATGCACCGGCAGTAGTGTTGGAAACAGCACTCGTTGGACAATAGAAAGCGTATTCTGCTCTTATGAGAGAACACTGAAGACCACATAGCAAAATTTACGAAAGAATATTTGAGTAACCAGAGGGTATTCAGTACTTCGGGACTTACCACCAACAGACTGCAATATGTATATGTCTATAAGCCACTTCCTAAAAGACTGATAGACAAAGACAAGATAAAGAACATAATGACTTGCCTGACGTTATGTCCTTCCGGGAGCCATGTTTTCTTAGGGTCGGGATTGAAAACCTTGTGTATTGTTGGAAGAAATATGTCACTGCAGGCGGATATTTTTTTGAATGATGCAAGTGAAGAGTACAGAAGAAGAAGGAGGTATGTGCATGAAAGTTGATATTGTTTTGTAAAACGCATTTTAAAATCTAACTATCTTATCTACTTCCATGTATTTCACGTTTTTAAAACAGCTATTACTTGGGGATTATTTGCCTTTTGGATTCAAACTTTCTTAGGTGTTAACTGTAGTTGTTTATTAGCTGTTACGAGTGCGAAATTATTATTTTGTTTTAAAACGAGCCCATACACCCTTCTTTCCATGTACCCTGTGAAGTGCGAAAGCATCTATTTATTTCCGAAAAAGAAGCTAAATAAAAATAAATAAAAGTAAGCTGAAATTAAATGAGAATGATGTCATTTACGAACTAAATACATTTTAATTTATTAAAACTACACATTTCCAGTTCTTTTCACATTCAGATAAGGCTAACTGAATTCGTTCAGTATTAACTTTTAAAGGAGGAATACAACAAATGTGAATTAAAATATATTAATTCCAGAACTCACTGGCTTCCGTACTCACAATTGTCAGAGATAATCTGGAATGTTCCTCCAGGCTTAGATGCTGAGAAAGAATAATCTCAGAATTAGAATTTCAAAGTGAAACCCGTAATAACGACTACAGGTTCATTTCGACACAGCGGCGTCATTTCTTGCGTACGACCTGTTCACCGAGGCAAGGTATCCGAACAATAGTTTTCTTTAACAGGGTATATTAGGAGGTAAAAGATCTCACTGAAGACATTATGTACAAATCTATGATTGTTTATACGTCACATCATGGGTTTTGAAATGGTTTTAGTTGCCAATATTTATATTTTAGGCATTACAATATATCTATAGATTTACGTGTTTCATTATATTAAGTTAGTTTCATAATAGGCCTATATGGTTTAACCCAACCTAACTTATGATACACTCCAAATCTTATCAATTTATTTACAAAATCATGACAAATATTGCAACTTTTCGGAAAAAGATGAAACACCAAAATTGCTTACCTTAAAATTTATTCATTCTATAATAAGTAAATCACAAACGTTTTCCGGATTGGCTTGTGCCGTACTAACGAGTGACTAACAAAACTAATCGGTTATTTATCACTCGTTAGTATAGCGCTAGTCACTCCAAAAGACGTTTCCCATTACGACTCTACGAGTCTGTTTTTATGTAGCTTCAAATCTTGTGGAAATATATTTTCATGTCAATAGCGTTGTTGTTTCTGAAAACCATGAAAGATTTCCAGTGCTTCGTTGGTTAATAACTGGCATAGAAACGAAGATTTTGGACACTTGCTTTCACTCAAATTACTACGTACTGTATTTATACTGATAATTGCAGCTTCACAAATACATTCTAAAGGAAAATTACAAAGTTTTCAAATGTTCACAACAAAATTGAAGGAAGTTATAAACTTTCGTCACAGGTGGCACCGAAAACGCATAATTACATTTTAAACACTGATATCTCGTAATTATAAATTATGGTAAATTGATCTACATAAAGCTAAAATAAAAATCGGTGTACACTCATTGCAAGTTTAATACTTTCAAAGAGTATTGTGTTGAGGCGACTATAGAAGCCTCCAACTTCCACAGGATTTACTTCGAGGCGACCTTATTTAGGTGGAACAATTATGATAAGTAAATATACATAAAATGGTTAGTGCTGTTGAAAACTGTACTATTTATAATAATGATATTCTTGCTAATGTTAATTGCTAGTGATGTACGCTACATCTTTATGCTTTGTATTAATGATCCAAAGGAGTTAATATCACTAATACAGTAACATCATGAACTGAAAGCATATTTTCACATTTCCTGCTAATTAACTTGTAAGAGGATTTCACAGCGAATGTGGTCGCTTCAACTCGTAAGCTCTGGAACCATTATACTTGCCAATGGCCTAGCAACCAGAAAATATATAACTGTTCACTCTTTCACTTATCTACAGCTAAGTGTAAGAGGTTCAGGAATACGGTATGGAAGTGACATTGGAAGCTAAAAAAAGTTAAGTGCTCCTTTTGAATATAAAACAATAAATATCAGGTACTAAATATGAAAATTGTGAACAAAAAACTCTTTGTTTTAGGCCTTCAATTATGATGGAAATTCAGCGCACAAAATGCGGTTACTCGTCTTCAGTACCATACGAAGTTTATAACGTTTCCCAAATTTAGTTTCTAATGCTAAAATTTGCATCAAATGTAGATAGTAATCGGAAGTCAATTTTTCCTGTCTGTGCTGGTTTCCTTTTAAGATCTTTACTTATTTCATCCTGATCTAACTTCGTTGGAATAGAAAAAATAAGTCCCAGGACGTTAAGCATACACATGAATTTGTCATAAATCAGTAAGGTAATTATGCTTATTTCTGGTGATTATGAATCAAAAACCTGACTGTAGAGTGTAGAAATAATAACAAATTTTCAAAAATAATTTTATATTATTTATTACTTCTAAGTTGGTTTCATTTTACGACGGTCTTTTTGTGTGATATCTATCTATTTGGTAGACTAAGATTGCAATCGTATTTACTTCCATCTCTAAGGAAAGGTTCGCAATGCTTATTTTGGCACGGTTATCTGTCTTATTCACTTGTATTTATTGTTTATTACAATATGTTTCTAATGATTTATAATATCTATGAACCGAAACCGTCCCAAACAAAACGGTACCGCCAAAAAATAGTTCGAAAGTGATCAATGAAGCATTGAAATCCAATTGAAAAGAAGAAATCAATTTCATGAGTAAAACTTAAAGTGATGTGTACGCCATGAAGAATATCAAACAGTGAAACAATAGTTTGTTGAAACTCCTCTCATATTATGTCTAAGCATTTGTTGTTATTTCTAGAACGATAACGTGAAGGTTGTAATGAAAACCATAGGCAACATCACAGTTGTCACGAACACGAAAAGACAAAATGAAGTTGATTTTTCGTGTGATTGTTGTACGAATAATTTAGTTTATTCAAAATTTAATTGATAATAAAATAATGTAAATAAAATAAGGTAAGTCAATTGTTGTAATTTATTTGAAGACGATTTACTTAAAACTATTAACCAGAAGACGATATAAATACATGACGATATAAACGGCATATTATAATGCAAAAGAAAAATAATGAAGATTGCAACAAATGCAATTTGAGTAAGAATCGATGTATATCCGTGATAGTATATAAAAATTGTCATTGTTCTAAAAGTGAATAAGTATTTGCTGTTAAGCTATGTACATCGTACTTAATGGAAGATAATGAGGTTATTAGACTAGTGGAATATAGTGGTTATGGATAGTGAAATTAGTGAATGGTGAGATTGGTGGCAGATAGTGGTTATTAGATCATACGTCATATTTCTACGAAAATTATTTATTGTCTAGTTGTGTAAACCGAGAAAGAGAACGCCACAACGGTCAAAGTTTTAACTAATATTCAGTAACAAAATGCTCCTACTTGTATCGAGATTATATCATGAAATTGATTTTTGCACAACAAAGGCAATTTGATTGTTGATTTCACTGATATATCAATCTATGGAGCTAAGAATGTACACATTTTAATTGGCCAGTACGGAATCCTGACATAAACAATTTAAAGCACTTAATGGGTAAGATACAAATTCGGGACTACTCCAAAGGTACGTATATTGTTATAACGTCTGTGTCCCAATTGGCAGATGTCTTGGGCGAGATACACAAAATAAAATAACAGATAACAACACACACACTTTCAAAAGATCGCTTTATTGTTCTGTCTTAGGAAAAGAGAACATTATTGGCCTATCTTAATATCTGTAAATGTCTTCATGCTTGTCTCTTGACGAACCTTCTATCTACGTGAAGGTGTTTTAACCAAATTTGCAACAGAAAAGTGCCCTATAAATCTGTACTAGTCACAAGTTGCAAAACACGCTTTGGAAGAAAATAAATCTGTAAATTGATTTCCTTTATATGCTTTTGAGGATATGATCGTCAACTACAGCTGTTGTTTCATTGACGAGTGTAGTGGATCGACTTCCAGTATGTATACATGAGATCTTTGTATTGCTGTCAGGTTATAGCGCTTGCTCACTACCTAGGAATTGTCTATCTATTTTTATGTAACGGATGCATACACCTTCTGTCAGGGTTGAGGCTACTCTATACAACAGCGAGCTTTAATTTGTTTATTTGTGAGTCTATAGCTATTTGTGTAAGTTTATTTCTAAAGACTCCGTTTATGGTTTCTGAACGAATTTACCGGTTTCTTGAATGCGCTTTAAACTCTGTGGACTTGCCGTAGCTGATCGACAACTTTGACGATATATAGCAAATGAAAGTTGAAAAACAAGGATACAGCGAAGACAGAAGCAAAAGAACGAGGTCCATCCCATCTGGAAGCCCCCAAGCAAGCCAATGTTGTCGTAACTGATCCCAATAAGCGAAATTATAGATTGAGAGATGACCACGGGGAGTGCTTCAGAGCACTGCGCAAGATGATAAACAAACAGTACCGTGTCCAACACTGCGAATTGAAGATTAGGGAAAGGGTTACGAGATTTCAGAATTTTGATAAGGCTCCAGAAACCTGACTTGAATATGATTGAGCTCAACAAACACCAGTCGGTTTCGAAGAGGACAACACAATTATTCTGCGCAGAGCCAAGTTAAGTATCAATGTTACCAATAACTACAAACAGTCAGCAGAGAAGTTGGAAGAAAAGTGGAAATTCAGGGTCGGAAAACTGCAAAGGCCGGTTTTGTTCGGAGGTCACGAAGCATTTGGTCTAACGCGCCAAGATTGTCCTAAAGACATTACAGCCATTCAACCATTGAGGACTAAAGCATTGGGAATTGCCTACCTGTTATTTTATATATCTTGGTTTAGAGTGAACGGTTTGGCAGTGACTGATTTGTTCCCGATCTCTGTATGTATGCCTGAACATTCAAGCTATACAGGACTGATCGATTAGTGTCTATTTACAGACTCCAGAGCAAACATTTAACCTCGATCGTCCATTTCCAGTCTAAATCAATGTGGAAAAAATTTTCAGTTCTAAGATTTTTACCCTTGTTACCGCCGCCATAGGGTCCATTTTTATTTATGATGTAATTCTTGAGATGTCCGCGTGTGGACTATGCATGTTGTAAATAACCTTTACGCTTTATCAAGAATTAAGACGTTCTCTGGCTTCTAAAAGTTTAAAATGTACCGATTACAAGTGATGGCATACGCATTTACAAGCGTCGGCTAAATTATATTCAGTCCATCGTATCAAAAGAAGGTAAATCAAGCCTAACAGAGAACTCATTGATGGGAAAAATGACGCTATTTTGGTACAACAAATAAACGAGCCGAATTTCAAGTAAACTGCTTGTATTCTTTATATTTTGTAATTGTCTTATAGTAGAGAAACATGAGTTTTGTAAAATATATAAGATTATTTCGAAATGTTTCAGAATTAATTTGTAACGATAAACATATATAATCCTAGCCTTACTTATAAGTCAATGACGCCTAATTACGTTATGAAGTGTTATGCAATTGAAATATGAGAGAGGCACGTAATTTCTCTCTTGGTAGAGATATTTAGTAGAATTGTTTTATAGTTAATTCTTGAAAGAAAGTACGTGATGTCTAATTGTTTTTACAAACTTTTGAGCTTCGAAAGCTGTGCTAAAATAACCTTTAATAAATTTGTTTTCAAAGATGCGGTAACGACAGACTATGGACGTCTGGTTTTAATAGGGTTATAAACAAGTACAATAACTCACCAACTGTCTCCATTCACAAGAATTTTCCACTACTGCAGTATCTGTAGGTCATAGCAGACTTCAAACATCATCTGATTTCTGTTCTAAGTATACATTGATGTACCTCATCTCATTGGTATTCAAACCCAGGTATTGTACCAGCAGAACCTCGACATATACCATAGTTAGACCCAATACCTAGTCCTACGCAAAACCAGCGTTTAAAATATATGCTAAACTAATGTTGAGAGGAGCATACTTGCACATTATATTGGACAAAACATGTAGCGTAACAATTAGAAATATTTTTTATACTTTACCATCACTTAACATATCAAGTTTACACGTTGGAATTTTACACTGAGATTGATATGTTTAAAATTTCCTTACCGATTTCTCCAGGTTGACCATTTGATTTTGAAACCTAAACAACAAATGTCATTTTTAAGTTCAAAATTTAACATGAATTTGGGTATATTTAGGCTTTCTTTGACATCTTGATACTGAATTTGTCTAAGTCTAATCTGAGATTTTTGAGACTGAATATTGGCTATTTTAAACAGGTGTCTCTTTTGTTGAGTAATGAGTTTAATTTTCTAATATATAATATTTCTTTCAGAACATATTCTACTGGTATGATGATTGTTTCTATGACGACGAGGATACAGTGTCTTAGCAATTCTTTTTACATATTTATAAGCTTTGTCGATTATTTTATGTATATGCCAAGAAGAAAATGCAAATGTAGACTATATCTATCATTTTTATCAAAATTGAAGACCTTAATTAAAAAAAAAAACAAGTCAACTTTTTTCGTATTTGCCTTTTTTTGTTCGTCGGTATCTATGTTCCAAGGGTATTATCGTGTCCCTTCTATCCACTTGCAAAAATATTACATCCTAATTCCATCACAGAAACCCTTTTTAATACAAAATAACTTCCGCTCAATAGGATAACATACGAAGAACTTGGACTGTTTCTCGTTCCTCCTGAAAAATATACTTCGGTGGACTTGGGGTGTTTTTCAATTCGGGTCTTCAATTATTTTTCGGAAGATATACACAGGACAACTAACATGATAATTAACGACCAACAACGATGCTGGTACGAAAAGCGGAGACATGCAGAAATTAGTCAAATGAAGGGCTAGTAAAAGAACATGAGGAAACAGTTACGACAAGCCTGTACAGTATGAGGGTTCTCAATTTTATTTTTTTTAAAGTACATTGCACAAGTATAAGGAAAACCAAATGCATGCGGACATCTATATTAAATGGTGATAGAAGATACACGGGAATACGAAGACACAAATATTCATTTTAATAGTAAATAGAAATATACCGATAGAAACTCATCTAGTATCTTATAATTGATAATAAGAAATATACTGTGGCAGATTTCGTATTTAAATAACAGATGAATCACTTATAATACAAAATTCTCTAGCTGCAATAAAGTGAAAAAAAAATAATTAAAAACTAGGTTGCAAGTTATAAGAGCATTCTTTCAAATAATAATAATATTGTCCTTGTCAAGAGCGTCATATGTATTTTCTTTCTGTTTTCGTTAATGCATATTCATAAAAGAAACCTCAAACATAAAAATTTACGAAAATGTGAAATCACTTCTTAAACGTGGATTGGCCAAGAAATATCAGTCTTCAGATATGTGATGAGTTTATACGTTTAGGTTCCTTTTGAGCTCATAAAGTGTTAGTTTAAATTATACCGCATGTATCTATATAGAGAGAAATAAATAAAATAAATATTCAGCTTTAAATAAAATTGCTCTAGTCATTGAAATATTTTGACTGTCGTTCAAATCACATTAAAAGAATGTGATTATATTGTATAACGAGCTATTTTAATACATAGTATTAAAGATAAATATATCTAGTTTGAATTCAATTTTATTAAACTGACAGTAGAAAAACTACTTTTGTTTAATTATTACATTTTCAAATTAAACTTGTATAGTTATTAATAAAATTAGATATGATAAAATATTAGTCAACTCAAGATGCCATCTGTATTTGTTTGCCTGTAACGGCGTACTAGTTACAAAAAAAACTTCAACTCAATTAAAACTAGATACATTTGACATTTTAATGTATTTACAACATGCTCTTAAAACGGTGCTAGGGAAAAGAAACTTACACTTAGAAGTTTTCTTTTCTGGTTGGTACAAACCCGTTGTAGATGTTGAAGAGATTCTGGGTTCAAGTGTGGAAGTTTGAGAAAGTTGCATCATTTGGGTAAGAACCGAATAACGCACTGATATAGAGTCAGGTGTTCTGAGTCTGAAGTTTGCTGTAAATGGCACTGAAATATCACTTGCAAAAACTGCCTTTACATTTGTTATCTATTGGGCCGAATTTTGTTGCAATGAAATTTCAAGTCCAAATATAACTGAATTTAAAGTCTGAGAACTACGAGCACTAAACTTGTTTAAGACTAAAGAAGATTGACGAAGAACTCATGGAGACTCAATAGCATTTCCCCTCATGAGGTTGTCAATTTTATGGTAACTAATACCTCTGTCGGAATTCAACCTTGATTATCTGGTTTCTGTCTCGAAAGGCTCATAATATCATTTATTCGTAATCTTTCTTACTAATTACATGGTTTATTAAAATATAATATTAAATTATAGCTAGGTTACGGTAAGTTGTATGAAAATCCAATACACTTTACTCCCTTATGTCCTGAAAGGGACGATATTACAATCATCTACCCTTGTGTCATTTGATACGAACTTTTTATTATTTGGGTTAAACGTCATTGGAAAATCGCAATGAGAAAGAAATTCGAAAGAAAATAACTTTCTTGTTTAAAAAAACTTGATTTTCTGTTGTGGGCAATTAGATCTGGACATTAGTCATTACTGACTATAATTATTTTGGTTAGATATGTGCAACACAGTCTGTTTGGTAGATATTTCATGCTTCAGTTTTCAAAAACTAACATAGGACCATATGTATAAAAATCTTATTTTCTTTTAACGAGGCTATTATTTTATTTTAATTTTCAGTGCAAACCTAGCCGCAGTAGCATACATACACCAAAACGTTAACTTTACAAAGACAAAATCAGTTAATCAACGTTTGCATATATGTATCATACTGGACATGGTAAGTTCAAAGCCGCTGAAACCCCCTATAAAAGAAATAAGGTTTGCAAGAAATATTCCTCATAAGAAAATACTATTAACCTCAACCGCATGACCAACAATTTGAACTCAACACAAAAGTTAAAAAAGGTATCAGTTTACGCATTACATGAACTTTCGGAAGAATTTTACTGGAAATGCAATACTATCCTTGGTTTTAACCTGTCTTTAACTTGTTACTACATATGCAGGACTAAGTGTAGCCAAGTTTTTGAAGCGATAAATTGTATAACATTTTGAAGATCAATACCTCATATTTTTAATTAGTTTTCAACTATCACACCTAAAGTGCCTTGAGTCGTAATCAGTAAGATCTTAAAGTAAGTCATGGGTTCAATCCATCTTCACTCCCCGGCCCTCCGGTGACACAAGATAACTAAAGAAGTTCTTCCCGTTTACAGAAAATATAACTTTTATCCTCAAAGTAATCCTCATCGGTATCCGGCATCTTTTGCTAAAGTTCTGCCAGCTGTTGAATGGCCTGGTGGGTGTTAGACTCAAACGAGACCGTGAGCAGCTGCCCCAAGACTGCCTCATTAGCGAAGGATTTTCAATGAGTGTGGTTTTTCAGGCAGTTACTTCTTCTTATCTGATTCCTTTATGTGTGTGTCTTACTTCATTGCTACTGACCTAATTATTATTATGGGTCCTCTTGATTTGGGGCTTTGGTTCTTATTAATTCTAGTTAATTTTCATATTAGTTGTAGAAATGTAGTGTCCTGTACTCCTTGGCAATGCTGATGATGCCTATACGCTTTGGCAATGCTTAAAATTTTGAAGTATTCGTCGACTTGAATAGGCTGCGGACAAACCCAGATTAAAGCGATAAAGCAGAGATACCCCATATGATCTTCTTCGTCAGCTCCATTTTCCTCCGCCTCTACTCGATCTATTAGTGCTGTTAATGAACAAAGTCCCTATCTTGGTCAGGCCAATGTTCTCACTCTTAGCCCGTTAGCTATTACAGCACCTGATTCAGATATAGCGTGTCACTCATCACATCGTCCCTTGCGACGTCAAACACGTTTTCCGTTACATATATAATAAACATATACAGAGGATTCATGCAGACCAGTTTGAAGCACACTGTTAAACATAATATCAGTAATAAGAACAACAATAACACTAATGTAATTTTACATAGTAAGTTTAATGTTTTTGGTATTACAATTAAATTTATTGCACCCCTTGGGATCTGTACCAATAGTTTTCAAAGCTATGAAACAGACAAATTAAGATTTAGAAGCTCAACAGTAAATTATTGATTGAATTCGAAAAAAAAAA
>JAGDQP010005922.1:33654-75261 GCA_022664845.1 Lepisma saccharinum | reverse complement strand
TAAACGAAAGACTATCGTACGTTACGATACGTACTCGATGGGGCAACACGGTTTTATTAAACGTCTATGCTCCGACCGAGGTGGCTACTGATAACGACAAAGATATATTCTACGATGAGCTAGAAAGGTTGTTTGACCGATTACCGAAGTATAATTCGAAAATTGTGTTGGGTGATTTCAATGCAAAGGTAGGGAGGGAAGAAAAATATAGACCTACTATAGGCAAATACAGTCTTCACGAAAAGACCAACAACAATGGAGAAAGACTGATAACTTTCGCGATTTCGAAAAACTTACTGGTAAAGAGCACGTACTTTGAACACAAAGACATACACAAATACACATGGGTATCTCCGGACGGCAAAACTCTCAACCAGATCGATCACGTATTAGTAGACAGACGAAGACACACCAACATAATGGACGTTAGGTCGTACAGAGGAGCGGAAGGTGACACCGACCATCAATTAGTGATCACAAAAGTAAGGGAAAAGTTATGCATCGCGAACAGAGAAAGCAAGGGATCAAAACAACTGAAATTCGAAGTGAAACTATTAAATAATCCGAGCATAAGAGCAGATTACCAACTCGAACTCTCAAATAGGTTCGAAATCCTAGCCGACTCGAGTAATAATAATGATGATATTAATAATGAAATTGATGTAAGTAAGATGTGGGAGGCAATTCGTGAAACAATTAAGAGCGCAGCGAAGGAACGCGTAGGTGAGAAGAAACAACAGAAAAACAAACCTTGGTTTGATGAAGAATGCATTAAACTTCATGAGGAACGAAAACAAGCAAGGCAACGATGGCTAAGTAATAAAAGCGAAGCAAATACCAACCACTACAGTAACGCGAAACGAAACGCCACACTAGGGTTCAGAAACAAAAAGCGAGAATATCTGACGCAGAAGATTCAGGAGATAGAGGAAAACGGGAAGACAAATAACATACGAGATCTATACAAAGGGGTAAATTCGTTAAGAAAAGGTTACCAGCCGAGGTTAGGAATGATTAGAAATGAACGTGGAGATCTTCAGGCGGATCCGACTAAAATTGTCGATGTGTGGAAAAGTTATTTCGACAAACTTCTTAATGTACACAGCGGGGAACAAACAGAGGAATTTGAAATCCATACCGCAGAACCGTGGATTCCCGAACCTAGCGAGATCGAGATCGAAATGTCGGTTAAGAAATTGAAAAATTTCAAATCACCAGGAATAGACAATATTCCAGCCGAATTAATTAAAACAGGAGGAACGGCACTAACCAAGGAACTACATAAATTAATAAATGCTATATGGAGAAAGGTGGAGCTCCCAAAGGAATGGAAAACATCAATAATTGTTCCGATTTACAAAAAAGGCGATAAGTCGGAATGCAATAATTACCGCGGAATCTCGTTACTTCCAACTTGTTACAAGGTATTAAGTAATATTCTGTTAACACGCCTAAATGTATACGTAGATGAAATAATTGGAGATCACCAATGTGGATTTAGAAGAAATAGATCCACGTTGGACCAGATTTTTGCTTTGAGACAAATTTTGGAGAAGAAATGGGAATACAATGGGACGGTTCATCAGCTATTCATTGATTTTAAGAAAGCATATGATTCTATCAAAAGGGAAAAGTTATACAGTATCCTGATACGATTTGGAATACCGAAAAAATTGGTCCAACTAGTGAAGATGTGTCTCAGCGACCCCATAAGCAGAGTACGGATAGGTAATAATATGTCAGATAGTTTCAAGATTCGCAACGGATTGAAACAAGGCGATGCCTTGTCACCACTACTGTTTAACTTCGCGTTAGAATATGCGATTTTAAAAATTAAAGGGGACAAAAAGGGACTATCATTGAATGGTTTGAATCAACTGTTTGTATACGCGGATGACGTAGATTTAATAGGGGACGATATAGATGCACTACAAAGCAACACCGATGTCTTAGTAGAAGCGTGCGATGAGATAGGTCTACAGGTAAACATAGATAAAACAAAATACATGTTAACAAGCCGAAGCACAGGGAATGAAGGAATTAAAAACATAAGAATTAGGGATGAGGTCATAGAGAAAGTAAACAAGTTTAAATACTTGGGAGCATACGTAACAAGCAAAAATGAGGTAACGGAAGAAATAAAAAGTCGCTTAGTATCGGGGAACGCATGTTTCTATTCAGTCCAAAAACTTCTAACATCGCGATTAATATCAAGGAAATTGAAATTAAAAATATACAGAACGGTTATTCTGCCGGTAATACTTTACGGTTGCGAAAGTTGGAGTACGACCCTAGCAGATGAACATAAATTGCGTGTATTTGAAAATAAGGTTTTGAGAAAGATATATGGTCCGAAACGCGACGAGATGACTGGAGAGTGGAGGAGACTGCATAATGAAGAACTCCACGGACTCTACGATTCACCAGATGTTGTAAAAATAATGAAATCGAGACGACTAAGGTGGGCAGGGCATGTAGCTCGGATGGGGGAAAAACGAAGATTATATTCTATCCTGGTTGGAAGGCCCGATGGAAAGAGGCCATTGGGAAGACCGAGACGTCGTTGGGAGGACAATATTAGAAGAGATCTTAGAGAAGTAGGTGTTCGTGATGAAAACTGGCTTGATACTGCCCAGGATAGAATCCAATGGCGAACGTTTGTTACTGCGGCGATGAACTTGCGAGTTCCATAAGCCATAGAGTTAGTTAGTTAGTTAGTAATATGTGAAAAAAAAAAAACATATGTGTCTCAGGATCTTCAAAACTTCTTTGCGAGCTCTTCACAAACACTGTCTCAGCACTTCCATACCTCGAAAAATCAGAAACAAATTCAAAATTGCTTGACTTTAGACTTTGTAGTTTTTTTTATAAATATTTGTTTACTGGCACCTACAAATTATACACTTTATTGTCACGAAAATTGTAGCATCTTAATTAGGAATTTCACTTTGGATTTTTTTTATTCTTTTAAAATAATGATTGATTACCTACTTTCATTACGTTGGAGTAAACTAGAAGTCATAAGATATTTGCTTTTAATTTTAGAAGGATTATGTGTGAACAAAATTAGGCGTGAGCTTTATCGCTGCATAGAAGAAAATTTGAAAGAGGAGAAAGACACAAATTGGCATCTGAAACGTTTACGCTTTAAAGCTGATGCCACCAATAATTGCAAAGTTGATGGAGCTAATGCCACGAATTGCAAATTTTTAGAGCTAATGCCACGAATTGCAAATTTTTAGAGCTAATGCCACGAATTGCAAATTTTTAGAGCTAATGGCACGTATTGCAAACCTTTGGGAGCTAATGCCACAAATTGTATAATATGTCCTGATAACTCATTTTGGCGTCGAATTTCCTTAATATATACGGAGAAAAGTGAAGAATCACCTACATGACCCGGGCCTGCTGCTGCCATCCATTTCTTACTTCTTTCCCGAGCTACCAAAAGTAGCTTATTGCATTGGTAACGCTTAGTACAACGCTACCAACACAAGTATCCATAGTTAATATATCAAGAGATCAATACAACCAAATGCCCTTCTTTCAACACATAAAAATATTTTATTAAGAATGACTTACAGGTAAGGCGGTATTAATATTTGTAGGTAATACGTAACTGGAAGAGTAACTTCAGCCGGATGTTTTGGTACATAATATACAAGACAAGTTGTGCATAGTCATCTCTCTATATATAACCAATTAAATATTGATTTATATTAAAAGATTAGCTCCAGGGCAAAAATCACTGTATCCTTGTGGTGTCTCTGTGAACGTGTGCTTCATTCTGTTTATATTGTGTTTCTTGGTCGGTCAATGAACTCTAGGAATATACGCAAACTATAAATGGGCTTAATGACACTCTCACGCTTAAGACAATATGAAAAATTAATACTATGTGATGAATTAACTTAAGTACTACTTTTTTCCGTATTCATTTTATATTCAAGCGCATGAGGACTTAAACAAGTTCTGCTTTTTAAATGTTAATTAGTATACATTTATATATTTATTTTATAACTATTTTGTTATCTTGTTCCTACTTACGCATGTTGCACATCGCCATCAGTACACGCTTGAAAACTTTTAATACCGTTGGTTCAATATCTAAAAAGGTCAATTTTCTCCATGTGCTCTTGAAAATGATGCTAATTTTGTCATACAGATGGCGGAACAACACAACTTACATAAAGATTGTGTTCGTATGTGGACTAAGTGTTCTGTTTACTGACTTCTTCTTTCCATTATCGACCGGAATTAAAGATGCTTTAATTTCTTTGTGAAATTTGTCTTTACATGTTTGAGAGATTTGTCATGAAAGTTAACGAAATTTAAAACTCTTGTAATAGTAAGCTGCTTTAAATCATGACATCCGCACTGTTTAAGCTTTTATTATAAGTAGTTATGTCATATCCAGTGTTGCCGGACGGCGGTGAATTCCCCTTTTGGCGGTGAATTTTTAGATCAAAATGGTAAGTAGCGGGGAATTTTTAGTCTACTTCCAGATAGCTTCAATTTTTAACTAAACTCACTCCTACACATACACACACACAGCTACTTTCAGTAGTAATCCCCTGCTTCTCCCCGTTTTACAGGTTACTTTTGGTCCTTGACTTCTGGCAACACGTTACTTCAAACTTCCAGTTGAAGTTTTGGTTTGGAGACGTATAAGTGAAAACTTAAAGTTTGGAGCTCCAAGACTGCCACGTTTGGTGTGGACTACGTGCATCGACGTATTAAATTGCAGCAGACTTTTTAGTGAACAGTGGGCACTTACACAATTACATACATTTAATACAAAACTCATTACAAATACCTAGTTCTCTGTTGCAATTTTCTCTTTCTGGCCTAGATGGACTCCAGAATGTATTATGTCTCTTCCCCGTTTTCTCACACTTCCTTTACTGAGGTGACAAGTCCACTTATAATATACTATTTCAATATTCTATCCATATTTACTTTTTAATGTATTCATATTTATAAAATTTTCACTTATATTTATTTAAATTTTATCTATTCACATGCATTTTAACAGGTCTTATTAGTCTAAAAGGCTGCGACCTGGGCGAAAAATCGCAGATTCAAAGATGCGACTACACATTTATTATGATCGTCTTGGAACATATTGAGCTAGTGATGCTTTGATGTGAGGATTTTTCTCTACTTTTTGGGTGATTTTTATCTTTATTTTCACCTGTCAATTGTGAATATAATTATAAAGTAAATTCGGAAACTATGTTAATCTAATATATAAGCAAGTTGTGCATAATTTTCCCTAATTTGAAGTTATCGATACTATGTGGTATTTTTTATATGTTACTTAAATATGATAAAAAAAATGAACTGGTGGTAATTACCACCAGTAATTACGTATTTACCTTGGACAAAATGAGGTGAAATTATTTTTTTACAGAAAACAATGGAACTTAAACACGTATAAGGTCAAGTTAATAGTAACATCTCAAATATATATATTTCACAAACTTGTAATTTTTCTCTTGTTTCATTAATATAGTTATTAAGGCTTCATTGAAGTTCATAGTAAGTAAGGTTTAATTTTTTTATTTAATTTAATAGTTCTTTAGTTTTTTTCTTCAGATCCTTTACGTTTGGTTAGCAGACATTTGTTAAGGTTTGTTTGGGTTACGTTAAAATACAGAATGATAGGATTTAACGTAGTTATCCGACACTAAATTAGTTGCGAAAAGTTGTTTCATTATTTTTAATTTAGCGGAGAAATGTTAGACGAAAACGGGAATTTTTAGCACTACGATAGGGAATTTACCCACCGGGAACCTGGCAACACTGGTCATGTCAACAACCGTTTGTGTGCCCAATATGCTTAAATTAACAAGACTTCGATATAATGTGGAATATTAGTGATTAATATTAAATACAATTATTCACTCCTATATCCATTACAATGTATGTACTTCTACACTGTAAAAAGTTTCAGAAACATTCCTAGAAAAGATCAGAAAAATGAGACATCTAGATGCCTGGAAATTCCATTAACGTTACTGATGGATATAAAAACTGTCAATTAAAAAATAAATAAACTAGAATTCACATTCATATTATTTTCGATTTTTAGGTTGTACCGTAAAAGTGATTACCCAGTGGTATTAGTTTCACTATCCTTAATTCTAAGCAGTCTTACAAGCAATACTGTCGGTCTTGATCACGGGAAAACGGATATAAATTAATTCGAGGTTAGCAATGAGCTCTATCTACAACAATATTGGAATGATCGATTACATTAAAAATTGAATGAGCACATGAAACCAATCAGTTAATCTCGACTGTACTCAGATTTGTGCACATAAACGGGAAAATTTGAAATAGAACTGAAAGTTTTCTACATTTTGGGTTAAACCAAGAATGATCGGACGAGGTTAAATGTTTACTCTGGTGTCTATATTTAAATACTAATCGAACGCTCCAGTATCGTTATGTACAGCTCAATGGAGGTCGCTGACTTCAGTTGTGCTTTAATGCCGAATGAAATGTTTAGAATAACAGCACCAACTCATGGATTTTATTGCGGAACTTGGTGTAGATGCACGATCATTGTCCAGAAGGCGAAAATAAGATACAAAAATTATTCTAGACGATAATCGAGAAGAAAAATCAGATGGCGTGTTTCGAACTCTTAACCTTAACCAGAAATATATTTCTTGAGCCTCGATTCCGATTTTAGTGCTCATTTGGCATTACAAAACTTCACCAAAAATATTCTCCATGTATATCGATATACGTGTTCTTATAGGAACGTATGAAAGCAGCCTATTCAAGGTCAGTTCTACAATCGAAGGCTAAGCTTCTGGCCAGGGCTAAGTTGAGGCCTTTTTCGTACTCTCATTGGCCAAAATATAACTTGTTCTCAACATAGGTCTAGCCGTCGATTGTTGAACTGACCCTCAAGGATTCTGCCAGAATCTTCTGCTGTGAGAATCTAGCGTCAAAATTGGGGATGTAAGTTGAATTTTTGCAGGGTCTGTAGCGATTCTTAGGCGTGAAAATTTTAAAGTTAGGTGTGTTTGATGGGGCGACACCCCCATTGTAGTAGTCTGTCAGAACCCCTGAGCCTACTGTGTTTTTCTTGTTAAAATTATTACTACGTACAGATTCCTCTGTGTGTGTGTGTGTGTGTGTGTGTGTGTGTGTGTGCGCGTTCAGTTATGAATAATAGAAAAATTACCGAGCACAGCCAATAATTCGCGCATAGGATTGAGAAACGCTCGATCTATAATGCGTCTTTCAGGCAGTGTTTTTTTAAAGAGAAACAATCACAAAAGAATCGGACGTAAAAATCGCATTTATTATCACACATCGTAAAATATACGAGATCACTTAAGCAAGTGTGTGGACAATGGGTATAATGCATACAATGAGCATTCAAACACATTTACATAAAGTAACAACGAACTGCCTCCTTCTTTCTTTTCTCAGCCATGCTTTATAATTCAAATCCTCTATTTATCGTTGGGAACAATGAAAATTGTTAAATCATGATATTAGGAGGTTTCTGAAATGGATAAACTATTGCGCTTTATATAATGTGACCTTTTGAAACACTTGGCTTTTTTTTTTAAAAAAAAAGGGAGGAAAAAATGGTTCATGCTGTAACATCTGTCTGTGACGTCATTTGCGTCTAGTGAAGGATGGATGGGTTTGGTCATATGGATATAACGGTCTTTTTTCTTTCTCTTCAGAAAGGGTCACACCTTGGTTAAAGTACTCGTTTCATTGCCGCTACCTTTAATACGCACGTAGTTGTATCTTCCATCACATTTTTAGTTGTGCAGGCAAGGTCAAAAGAGGAATTCATGCCTCTCTTGATGCATTCCAAAAGAAATTTATTGAGCTTTAAAATGTTATATTTTTCTTCTTTCAAAAATTAAGAAAATATTCTCAATAATTAAAGTGAAAAAAAAAATATAGTTTTCCGACATTAGATTGCACGAGATATATGACGTAAGCCACACATTATTTAGAAGAACTTTCCTGTCATCACATTTTGTGGTTTAGTGGTTGAGGTCGCGGACTTTGAATCGGTAACAAAATAAGTGACTCGGGTTTGAACCTTGTTGTTGGCCGATTTTCACTGATATTTTTCAGAATATTTCCCTCAGGCGAATGTTGAAATGATATCTCAATGAAAACCTTTCCTCATCTCTTTCCCAGACGTGATCACCGACGAACATCATCTCTCAGACTAAAAGTTACCTGTTCAGTTTTGAAAAATGGAATTTTTAAAATAAGTTCAAGTAAATGTTTAGAACGCTAACGCCTTGATCTTATACAACCAACCTCACTTATGTGTATGAAGGGTAAACGTACTTCTACCCTTCATCAACTCGCAAAGAATACGGCAAGATACACCACAGACTAAGGTTGTCTTCGGTACGAGAGGGCTGTGCGATTTCTGAATTTTGATATCAAACATCGATGTAACAAAAATCGAAAAGCAAACGATATATCGAATATTTCATATCAAAGAATCGTTAGAAATCGAAAGTCCTTCATATAAAAGAAACGTCGAGTCGAAAATTGTTAATATCGAAATATCGTTCATATCGAAAAATCATTCGAAATAGAATATAGATCGAATCAAAAATTTGTGGAAAATCGTTTAAATTAATTATAATTTAAGATCGATGATCGCTATGCCTTTTCCCGATATCGATATTTCGAAATTTTATACAACGATATGTAGAAAAATCGCACATTCCTAGTCCCAGGTCTTCAATTCCCCAGCGTACCACAATGATGAGATTCGATGGGTTTGCCTTCCGTCTGATTATTCATAACTCGCGAGAAGTTTTGATTAGATACATAATATTCTTGAACCGTGGAATCATTTTATTCTTTCTGATTCCATTGAATGAGATATTTTTATGACAATTTCTTGCCATCAAGACCTCTGGTATGTTGAGGAAAGGTATCGACATTGGGAAAGCGAGTTAGATTTAAAGTCTGCTAACACCGGTCAACGTGACAATTTTCGCCCACACTCGCAGCTAGTTAAAGCCGGTGTGGTGTCCAGAATATAGGACCTCGCTGCTCTCTTTCCTATTCCTTTTCACTGAAATTTCTCCAAAAGGCGTCATCCTTCAGCTTGTTACTACAGCCTAATACTGTATATAAATTATCAAAAAATAAAAAAATAAAGGCAGTATCCTAAAGGTGCCACTAATATTAACGAAAATCCAATCCAATAAAGGACATGACTGTTTATTTTATTGTTTCGAAAATAGTCCTCCGCAAAGGAGAGAAAGCGAGTGACCGTAGATCAGTTGTCAGAGCGTTGGCTTAGCAATCGGAAAGTCCTGTGAACGATCCCCTCGGACTCTCGTGCTGGCTGAGGGTTTTTCTCATCCACAGCAGGCAAATGCCGGGATGGTATTTTGAAACTTAGCCCTGGCTTAACTTCTTTCAAACATCACCTCCCCTATCCAATCACGGTCTGAGCCAAAGTTGCATAAATACCACAAATAGTTTGTAGGAAAGCAGAGAAACAGAAATTTAAACAAAAACGCAGAATGTACACGCAGACTATTCCAATAAATCAGTGGTTCTCAACCGGCGTGCAGCGTGGACTGATCAGGGGGTCGCGAATCGAGAGAGGTTAGTCAATAGTACTGATTAGTCGATAGTCCTGGCGTTACCAGCATTTTAGAATATGGAAATTGGAGGTGATCCTGGGGATTAGTAACACACCGGTCCTGAGTGGATAACTCACTCTTTCAAGGCTACAACTAGCTAGTGTACCGCTAAACCAAAGAAGTTGAGCACCTCTGCAACAGATATTAGAAAATTAGTATTAGCTATTACATAATCACCTTGTTCTATTCTTGCACTGAGACAAAACTTATTTAGTTAAGGGATTTGTCCCAAGAGTGGATACGATTTCTCATCTTCCTCTTCTGAACATCTTCCAGTAAGAAAGATACAAAAGAAGCAATCAAGAGTAAGGAAAACCATTTTTTTTTCAAAACTGAATTATGCTAGTCAAAGCTGTTGTAATAGATTTTAAGATATGATATTCCATGGGCAAGATCTACATCTCCCACATCCGGGATAACAGTGTGAATAATATAGATGACATTGAACAATAATATGTGCAATACCTTTTGGTAATTGTTGCAGAAAGAGACAGCAAATGTTCCGAGTCTTGGTGTTTTGTCGTGGAGACCTCGTTATGTGGAGAAGAAAAAGGAAGCGGGCCCTTTAGACCTCGCCCTGTTGTTAGTTATGAAGTCTTTGACTTGACCTTTGCTTGCAGCATAGGTGGTTTGAATTGATACTGTAGTATATCGGTTCCGGTTCGTGTAACCTTTATCCAGAGAGTAGGTACTACACATATTTATAGCCCAGAGTAAGTTACCATCAGGGAACATCGAACTGCGTTTGAAAACGAGGATACTGTTTTTTCCTTTGTGTGGCTCAGTATGAACACTCAGCATGTCGTCTGCCAAGATCATGCAATAGGAATACAATGCAGAGCTAAATAATGGTTTAAAAACTTCTTCGTATCGTATAAAAATTTCGTTAGATTAAACCGAGTTCGACCACCTGTAAGACCACTTGTCCATCCGTCGTAGTAAAGCTCCAGCGTGCAATTTTTCGATATGCCGATACTTTGCATTATCAAAATATCAACACCCCAAAAATTCGAAAATCGATATAACGATATTGATATCAAACGATGTTGCGATAACGATTTTTTTCGATACGCATGATATTTCATTTCAGTGATTTTTCGATATGAACTATACGTAAAGTCAGTATTTCGATATATCGATAATTGATTCTCCGGTGATATGGATGTTACGTGCTAAAATTCAGAAAATGCATAACTTTAGGTTTAGTAGTAAAGATCTTTTGCTAATTGATTGTCATTAGGCTATGGTGTTTTTAAGCTATTCCTGAAGTAGAAATAGCTGCATGAGGACGTATAATGCGTTACAATTTGCGTATCTTTTGTTATATTGCGTTAATATATTTTATTTAGGGTTGTTTTATAACATTTTACATTTCTGGACTCTACAGTATCTACAGCTGCAGTTTGCCTTTCTCTTTACACTTGTCGAAGGGATAGAGAACGGAAAAGATAGTTGTGACTGAGAAAAGCTATGGGAAACAAAAATCGTATCCCAAGTTCTTGAATATGTCAAAACTTTCTGCGCAAAAGATGTTAGCATCATCTGAAATTCTGTATTTGAACTACTTATTTTTCCTTCTCATGGTTTTAATGGAATAAATCACCTTTGTTGAAATATAGTACATCTCAATTGTTGACTGTGTTGGAGACAGAAAATTGGCATAAGCGGACGACTTACCAAGTTCTAAAAGGTAAAAGGACAAATGTTATGCTTAGTGCATTAAGTAATGCTTGCAAAAATGCACCTTTTTTTTATTATTATTAATAATAATATTGCGCTGACAGTACCGTTTGTTGAAGCAAGAAAGGACAAAGCAACGAGAGAATAAGAAAAAAAAACCAGCAAAATTCTTAATTAAGGCTGATTGCTTGTGTTACGCGTTGTTAAGCTCACGACGAAACAGTAAATGACCGAAGAAAAATTATAATAATAGATGTGACCGCGAAAAATAAAACCAGTGAACTATGCCTTTCAAGAAACAAGAAATTGTAGAAAAAAATAAATAAATAACAAGTTTCAAGATAGTTTAAGGAATCTGTTCCTTCATTTTTCTTGTAAAATAAAAGGTTTTCTGCAGCGTCAACCAACCAATCGACCCCCGCCATGACAAATTGTTCTGTTAACGGAGTAGTTTATAAGTGGAAGAAAAATAAACAACTGCATTTTGTCTCCTTATTCCCATGACGGTTACACGTGGATGTGCATAAGTTTAAAAAAAAATGATGTATATTTAACAAACACGACGAACTCGACCACGAAACAAATTGATTTTTTTTTTTTTTTTCGTATTTCCTTGTGAAATTGGTAGGTTGTGAGTTTTGTTTCCATGCCCTGATAGAGAGTTTGGTTCTGGTACCACTGCAGGTGTTCAGTTCTCAAAGACCCGGAAGCACATGGAAACAAGAAAGAAGAAAGGATTGAATTGTTGTTCTTAAACAGCTTTGGTATGACATTTACTGGTAGGGTTTCTAGTTTTCTTTGTTCTTTATATTTTCTCTGTCTGAAGTGGTTAAATGAAAAGAAAAAAAAAACTTTTATTAGATAGGTTTGTGTGTTTCTGTGCGGTTCTCAGAACGAGAAACACGTTTCTAATTTTTTTTTTTTCGGTGTTATATTTAACACAGTTTTGGTAGAGGACATCCAAAATTTATTACTCTTATGTTAAAACACTCCTTTCTTCTCTATTTTCCGTAAGCGTAAAATTCCATTTCGTCTTTTGTATTTCTGTCTTTATTTCGCTGCTGCCTTTCTGAGTTTTCTTATATTCATATTAACAAGAATTTCAGTCTCATTTATGATTTATTTGAAGAAAGAAATCGATGTCTTACTTCTTACTATAAAACGGCGTGTTCTAAATCCTAAACCTGACATGCAAAGTTCTTTATTTCCAGTGTGGATGAGCTTGCGTTACTGCCCCGCTCACTTCAAAATGACGTATATTTCATTAGCCAACTAAAAATTGGCAAGCAGACTGAAAACACGTTTGATATTGGCTGCTGATGACTTCACATCATATTCAATTGAAGTCTCAATTCAGAAATGTCCGCAAATAATTGTGTAATTTAAGACGATTTGTGCCGAAGATTAGCGCATTGATACTGTCATGAACAATCATTTTTTTTTATAATTATCTCAATATATTCTATTTTTTATAATACGCCACGTAAACATGTGCATTTATGACGGAAGATTGAAAAGTTTCTATTAACTTTTCGTATCATACTTGTTCAATAAGAAAAAATGCATCTGCGGATCGATGAAGAAATAGTCGAGGAAAACACTGATTATATGTTTTGTATGGAATATTGTGTTATTCCATACAAGTAGAAACATGGACTCTACGAAAGAGTGGAGGCAGGGAAGTCACTTTCGAAATGTGGACACACAGAAGAATGGGTAAAAATCAGCTGAGCATAGAAGATGCATATAGTGAGGAAGAGCTGAACAGAGTAGAACAGGGACTATTATTATTAAGAAGAAGAAGAAGAAGAAGAATGGAGACAATGAAAAGAGAAAAAGGAACTAGTTAGGACATATATAGTGAGGGGTGCAATTTAAGATATAAATAAGGGGCAAAGAGGAGGAGGAAGATTACGAAATCAACTCCTAGACTGTATTAAGGAAGATGAATGGTACGCGAAGATTAAAAGGAAAGAACATGGTCGGGATGCATGGAGAAGAGTTGAAGAGCCTTCCGCTTTTTACTGCTGCTAATTATGACTTACGCAGTCGCGCTCGAAAAGAGAGATATCGTGTAAAACATACAGAAGGACACGCAAGTCATTATGCATTTTTTTCGTCGTTACAATACATATCTGTCACATTTATCCAAACCGTTTCCCCGTGTTATCACAATGGGTTCTGCGTGATGCAATGCACGAGTATATTTCTTATGTAAAGAATGTGAAAAGTGGTTCCACCCATCATGTTTTGAATTCAAGTGACACATCTAACAAAGACATAAACATCAAACTGGAGTAATCTTTACCAAGACAAGTGTCCATAGACCTACATGCATAAGTTGTAGTGTAGGAAATTTAAATGCAATGCAGTTTTGCTTGATTGGTTCCGGCTATATTTTATATTTGCAATTTCACTGAGTCTTGACAAGATTTTGTTCGTTTATTCTGTTTTAAAAGTTTGCCGTAACTTCATTACCAGTTAGAAAAATAAATACTACTGCTATAAAAAAGAAAGTGACCTTGATATGTGCATAATATACTGTGTCTACTTCATGCTTACCTTGAACAGAATGTCTACTTGCGGTAATGTCAAATTTGTCATTTGCCTGCAACACATCTACTTAAGGAGACCTCCTTTTTTTATATGCGCTTCTTTTATCATGCTCATGAAAAGAAAGAAAAAGAGATGTCGCATTTTATTTGACTTGTTCTAAAAGCATTTTTCTCTTGTACAATACTGGTTACTTATTGTCTGTGTTCTGCACTTCAAATACTTTATTTACTTCTTTCTGAACGTGGTACTTCATGTCGTTAGGTCTCTCAACCTCAATAACAATGCTTACATTATTATGTCTCACAGAAGTATGCTTACAGTATATATTTTTTTAATGTTGACAATCAATGGACCGCGACATTGTAAGTCAAATAATATCTTGTGATGACATTACTTCGTTTACAAAGCATGTGAACTTTTATAATACTTGTTCATATGGTTTCCATATTACGTCATACGTCGTGAGGTTTTGCCCAGCAATGCGTGATTATGTTGTTATTCCTGAGACGCGTTGAGGGGAATACGTTTTTTTCTGTAAATTTTCTTTAATTCATTAGATACCAACAACTAGTTGCTCATCCACCTTTAGCCTGTATTTAACCGAGATATGGTAAGCTATGGAGACTGCTGGATCAGTTCATACAGTGTTATCTTCTCGGAGATGATTCAGCAGCATTTCAGTTCAACAATATTGGTTATCGTAACTTTTTTTTTTAGTATGATACGCTCTTTAATGTCTTTTAAAAATGATTGAATTGGCAGTTCTAAAACGCTTAATGCAATTTCCTGTGCTAACCAACTTGATTGTCCTTGAGGAGTCCTTCAACTCCTGCCAAATTTTGGTCAATCCTGTAGCTCCATCGTTATCAGTTCCTCTTCTCGCAATTAGGATTTTCAACTTGGGGGTGTAAGTAGAGTTTTGCAGGATTTCTATAGATTTTGAACCGTAAAAATTCTTAAGTTCGGGAGTGCTCAAGAATTTGAAGGGATGACACCCCTCCTGGGGGGTCTGGCAGAATCACTGCCCGCTATAGATGCATAACGCTCTGCGGAAGGGAGAAACCAAGGCGGAAGTCGGCATCTGGGAACGTTATATCATGTGAATTCTTTAGTTAAATCACCTTGTCATTTGAACACCATAAGAAAAGTAATTGATTACAACTATGTATAAAGGGTCCTATATCTGTTCGTCACAAACTAGTGGAACCCAGCCTCTGTGGTCTATTGGTTATGGTTCGGCCTTCAGATCGACATTTTGGTGCCTCGTAAGTTCGAATACTGCTACCGGTCATTCTGACAGGTTTTCCAGAGCGTCTCTCAGCTTTACCAGGCAAATTGTACATTGACAAAGACCCTTGTCACTACCTTCTCTGCCTCTGTCCCTGAAAGAATTTTCTCGCTGAGGGGCGTCATTGCTCGGATTTGTGAGGGACTTGGGCGATAGATGTCTCTGTGTGAACCATAAATTTAACTAGTGGAAAGTGTTGTTAAGGTCTGTAGATCTCAAGTGAGTTCCGAACCACTTGTGTCTCCATCGAGGATCGAACTCGTGATCCCATAATTACAAGACAACTTGCTGTACCACTTTAGTGCCACTAGTTTAAAGTTTAATATGCATGATAACTGCCATCGTAACAGCTATGAAAGATGAGGGCAGTAAGTTAGAAGAAAACTTAGCCACAGTCCCTAGAAATTCCCGTTTACGACATTGCTTTTTCGACATCTAGATTAGAATTAACCCTAAGGGTGCTGACCTCACATACAGTAGTTCTGTTTACACGATCGGTAAATACATCCGAAAGAAGATCAGAAACCTCTTTATTTATTTATTTATTTATTATTATTTTTTTAAATCCAAGTTTCTTTCGCACAGAAAGACATTTACCTATCTTTTTGCTGACTTATGCTGACACATGCGGTGGCGTAAGTCCGTATTTCAACCAAGTGAAACTAACCATGGCCTTTTCTACATAACAACATTCATTTCTTCACAATTGAAATATACTGTTTTCTACGCCCAGGAAGTGTTAAATGTATTTTAGCTTTGAACAGTTTCCGAACAAAGTTTTTTTTTCTTTTTACTAGGAGGAACAAGGGTTGATAACCTTGAGTGACAGTCAAGTTCTTCTACTAGTAAACATTTTGTATGAATCCTCGACTCTGTCGCCATGATTGATGTTGCGGGGCGAGGGCGTTGTAATATTTCTCTTCCCGAGCGTCTGCCATTGGTCCTTTGTAATAAATAGGCATAGCAACATGTGTCATGCTGATAAGCCAAATTTAGGATGCTAGATGATGGTCAATTAGAATAATAATGGAAGAAGAGACGTAGAGAAGAAGAAGAGGACATAAAGACGACACAACTAAAAGGTAGGCGAAAAGGAAAGAATATAACCTCTAACTGTGGAATTTAGTAAGGCTGCAAGTATTAAGAATTTCCTTATAATCAATCCACTTAGGTGTCTGTCAGTAGCGACATCAGCAACTAAACGCATACACGACCTACAACTTGTAGATAGGGGTGGTAAGACGACTTCAACGATACCAAGAACATGGAAGTACCAACAGATTTCCAAGGGTACTAATTTGTTAAGGAAAAATGTAATCCTGGAATATGCAGCAATCCGAATTCTTGGTAATACTACAGATAAATGTCTGCATTGATAAATGCCTGCATATTTCCTTCTGGCTGCGGCTAAACTTTCTTCTCAGCGCTAGATGGCTCTGAGCTCAGCAGCTTATTTTGTTAAACATTCTGATATAGTATTGAAATTTGGCTCTACAAACTAGTTATAATAAAGATGATGTTGATAAGTGGCCTGAATATCTTTAAAGATTTTAGGTGTAGAACATTTTGAATAATGAATCTAAAAGTTCGTGTCGGGTGTCGTATATAAATTCCATGATATATACAATATATCAACTATAAAAATGTATAATTTGAATTTATGTAGGCATCTAAAGCTTAGGCTGGGATAGGACGGAGAGAGGAAGGCAGTCGGCCAAGACTTAGTTAGTAGAAACCATTTATCTGGTATGTATGACTGAGGAAAAATCTTAGAAAAACCTCACTCAGGATGGGCGGTCGCTGGGATCGTTCTTACAACCTTCCGATTGCTAAGTCAGCATTCTACCAACTGAGCTACGACCGCTCAGTACAAAAGTTTCTGAACAACAACATCTATTATGTGAAGTGACAGACCATTGAGGTCTCAGCCTAGTAACTGAACTTCATAGCAGCAGAAATAATAATAAAAAAAAAAGTTTCTTAAGCTTAATTTCATTGTTTTGATTTAATGTCGAACTTTGAAAAGAAATGTCTCAAGCATTTGCAGACAACAAGATTTTTTTTTTTTAAATGTCATTTAGAAAATTTATAAAAATGTTTTTGAAATATTTCTAAAATATTTATTTTGAGCCCTATCTAGGATATTAAAAAAATATTATACATAATTTATAAGAACATATATAATATTGTTTTAAATGCTTTCCATTGAATACTTCTACAAGGTTCATCAAAACTGAAATACCCCGAAGTTTAATGAGTTGAGATTAGATTATTTTAAACAAATTACTTCTCAGTTTTCATGATATATTTTTTTAAAGTCTTAAACTTATTACCTTTAAAACATTTTCTATTTTATTTTATAGTTTTCAACAGATATTGTAATATTATGTTTGGTTGTTTGCATTTAAAAAAATAAAACAAGAGCACAATGCATTATTAAGTACCGTTAAAGTCAGTTTATGTAGTATTATACAGCTGAACATCAGGAGAAAGGAGGAACTTAACGCTATTAATAGAAATGATAATTTATTAATAAAATAGAAGGAAGCAACTAGAAAAAAGCCTTGAAATTGAATAGATAATAAAACTGTTTAAACGTTGTCGATTGAAACTCTTTTAAAATGCCGTAGAGAAGATAAATGGTTCGGAATGACATTTTAAATATAGACCAGTAGATGGGGAGAGAAATCATTAAACTACAAATAAGAGCTGTGTACTTCTTCCTGAAGATAAAAGATGTTTTTTTAAAGACTCTAAAATCAGCAGATTTGGATTTCCCTTTGGGATAAAAAGGTTTTTGATTGCTCAATCACTAAATACCATTGAAACTGCTGACAGCATAATAAATTGCTTTCAGTAGACTTTTTTATTTCTTCTTGTATTTTCTTATTTTACCTTGAAGTGGCAGGTAAGCTGAGTTTGTCTCAACTTCCTTCTGGTTTCAAAGAATGAGCATTAAAGCAACAAGATCAACATATATATACATCTACATTTACTACTATTTATACAACACCCATCCATTCTCCCACTTGGAACGATGATTCATCGTTTTTGTCTTTGTGAATAACAGAGCGCTGCATCCTTATTTGCATGCCAACTCATTGCGAACTAAAGAAAAAAAAGAAAAGGTTTCTTTTTTTTTAAAAAAAAAAAACAAAATTTGTGATGCTACATCCCATTAAGGATCACAACCTGTTAGGTCAGGACAGAGTCAGTTGCGAGGTTGGGTGATATGTGATCAATGCATCTAGTTTCGTCGTCACATTGTTTTTTTTTTAATGATTTCTTAAGCCCCTCGTACACGATTCAATAAAGCTTGAACAAGAGCGTTGAACAAGCAATTGGATGAAAATGACGTCACGAGTCAGAGACTCCACACAGGAAATCTCTTGGAATTCAAGTCTTCTCATCCAATTCGTCCTATTTAGAACCTGTCCTATTTTTATTGAATTCAACGCAGTGATCTACCAATCACATCGCTGGTGACTTCAACACGTGACAACTGTCCTTCCGGAATGCTAAAAATTAAAATGTGAACATGGAGCAGGGAATTTTTAAGCCCTTGTTTTTATGATGCGAAATAAAGATATTATCAGAAAATCAAAATAAAATAAAATAAAATAAAGTATCGCTACAAGAAATTCCATCGCATCTTCCTGAGGTAAAGTGTACGTGATGTTTCTTCTGTAGTTTTTGTACAATCACATCGCAATAGAAATTGATACAGAGGGTTTACTATAATTCCTAATAAAGTTTGTATTGTATTTAGAAGCAGTAGGATATTAATATTTAAAGTGCCACTGAGTTGCTCATAATTTATGAGGAAAGGTCGAGTTTTTATTTACTGTATGTAGGAAGTTCCAAGCTGCTAAACATAGAAGTATCTGGGTACACTTTACTATACGGCACAAAACAATGTAATCTTTTCCACCGTATGTGAAAGTGTTGTAACTTAAAATATAACAAAGTTTCGAGTCATGGAAGTATTAAATTAGAGTCAAATAGCGAAAAGTACTTGGAACTACTTGGCTGCTTCCACGTTGGTGAGCGAGCACATTAAACCGTGCATGAAATAGCGAAAAGTACTTGGAACTACTTGGCTGCTTCCACATTGGTGAGCGAGCATTAAACCGTGCATGAAATAGCGAAAAGTACTTGGAACTACTTGGCTGCTTCCACGTTGGTGAGCGAGCACATTAAACCATGCATCGCATATAATAAAAAATCTAACCTTCTTTAACCCGCCTTTGCTTATTCAACATTGTGGCCATGATTTTTGTAGCAAATAATGTGTCATTCATAATACGACGCAATGCTATTAATATTCCGCCGCATCCCTACAATCTGCATGTAGTAATGAACGCAAAATAAATCTATTTCGACACGAAGTGTCACGATTAGTATGACTCCACATGGCGCTATCTTGATCAACTGGAGTGCGTATGTAACGAAATAATAATAAAATATGCATTTTCACTTTGGATTGTTAGTTGTCGTTAGATGTTTATAGAAGTGCGTGTAGCCGGAAATAAATAAAAACTTATAAGAATTGAAAAGAGTTTTGAATAAAGCAATAAAAATTCGATGTTCGAGGCATCACCAACTACGGAATCGCAGCCGTTAATCAGGTTATTATTTTATTAAAAGCGACGCATATCATGTTTAACATTCACTCCATGTTCCCGCTTTCAACGCAGAAAGAGCAAATCGACTCACGTGCTTTTGGCTCCTTCACACTTCCGCTTAACTTATCGAATCGTGTACGAGCACCATCCAAGCACTTTCAACGTTACTTGGATACAACCCTTTGATTATTCCAGTTGGATCGTGTAGGTACTCATCCAACTGCTTGTTCAAGAATTTGATTCTATGTTTATTGAATCGTGTACGAGAGGCTTTAATCTTTCAAGATCGGAGTTCGCTCTTTCAGACACCAAGGAGTTCCTCTAATAATTGCCATGGTAGTAGGTGAATTTAAATTTTGAACTGCTAAAGAGGAAGTCGAACCGCTTGCATCAAAGGTGAAAGTGCTATCCTTTCTAGTGAACTGATAGAATGAGCCTCATAATTTTGTGAATAGTGTAAGATCAGTTCAAGGGGAGTATCAAGTAGGAAAGTGAACACTAGACATTATCAATAAAATTCGGGGCTCAATAGATCGGAAGAGATGTGGTCATAGCTTGAGCAGTCCTAATTCCTTATACGAATATAAACATTCTGGATTGCTACGATGGGCGATTTTGTTAGGAGAAACTGAGAAATTCCTATCTCCCACCCTTTCTACACTCTAGTATGAAGGCTAATAAATAATGAAATATTACCATTATTCTTTTTTTAATGGAAACTACAGTGTTATAAATTAATAGTGAAACCGCTTAGATGCATGAAAACGACTCCGCAGTTGCTCGATGTGACTTTGAGCTATTGTTATCATACCTATCCTACTATTATTGCATTTCCCGCCAGATTTGATCACTAAAGCCGCGAATTTAACGCTAAAACGTACACGAGCATGTGCAATATATTTATATACCGTATTTGCAGACTGTGTATTGCTAGCAGAAGATACTTCAACAAACAAACAATACTGCTGCAGAGGGCAAGATGAACATTTTAGAAATACCTAACTGCACTGTATTCATTTCTTGGTTGTAGATCTTTCGGATCATTTGAAAGTTGATGCTTGTGATTACAAGGGGAGTCAAATTGTCGTCTTTTGTGCGTAAGTGCAAAGAAAAAGTTAACGTTCCACATTTTAACACTTAAACTAGTCAATAGAAAAAATTGTCCAAAACTTTGGTATTGGGATACAGAATTTAATGGAACTTTTTTTACGCATTCGATCAATCCAAATTAGGTATTTGTCCCTGCATAAAAATGGACAATTGACATATGAATTTGAATCTTTCCAGAATTAGTAATAATTAAGTTTGTAGTGCTGCCCCTCTCCTTCCATTACTCCAGTCAATTTCTTGACCAGTTCCCATAAGTTTTCATCTGACCAAAATGTAATGCAACGAAATGACACCACGTTACTCTACAGAGAACATTAAACTTTGCATGGAAAGCTCTGTTTAGAAGGAAAAAAGCCAGAACTTGACCTTGTCAGTAAGAATTTAGAAGGTTGTTACAGAAATTAATGAAAGAAAACAAATCGTATGTGTAAGCAAACAGCCATTTTATAATGATATATTTTGACATTTATTTCTGCATTGGAACTTCCTCGCTCCGGGCGAGTGATTCTGGATTTTCTAGTATTGTCTTTTCCTTCTTGCGTCATTAAGATTTCCTTTACCTCCTTTGTAATGCAGTAATTAATAATTATTAATTAATTCCAGATTTATTACACATTGAACTATATAAACATTTTCTATATGAGATTATTATTATTACTACTACTACAAGTAAGCGGTAGTAATAATAATTATAAGTACCTTGAATGCCAATCATTGCTCGGTAAAGTGGGACTGTGGCCATACAAAATATATTTTCTGTGTTACTTTCAGATCCAAATATAAAAAAAAAATCCTTAAGTTTGATAATGTTAGGTGAGTCAGACTGAACCTAAAACACAAAACATAACAGTTCATAGGTTATATTTACACTACTACTATATGGTTCCTTTTCGACTTCTCTTCTGTACCTATTTGCCTGCGGTGTTAGTCAAGTTTAAGAGAGGAATATATATTTTATAGGAACAAAGTTACAACTGAAAAAAGGAAACATAAATCTCTCTTCTACGAAAATAAATTAAAGAATAGCCTTAATGACCCTTCTAAATTCTGGAAAACAGTAAATAGTATACTAAAAAATAAATTCGATTTTGAAGAAACGTGCCATTTACAAATCAAAGAGAACGGCAATATAATTCCTCCCGAACTAATTCCAGAAACTTTCAATATTTTTTTTTGCAAATATTGGTTCACAAATAGCTAAAGCTATTCCAACTTCCAGAACCAAAACACCACAGCCAACTTTCACCTATTGCAAATCCTTCTTTTTAAACCCTGTTACTGAGTGGGAAGTTAGGAATATTATAGGTGGTTTAAAGGCCAAAACAAACCAAACTAAAGATAGGATAACAAACAACCTTATTATAAACTGTATGGATCAATTAAGCCAGCTGATTGCGAGATTTATAAACTATTCATTTACTAAGGGAGAGGTTCCTGAGGGATGTAAATTAGCCAAAGTAATCCCAATTTTTAAATCTGGTGATCCGGAAAATTTGAATAATTATCGGCCAATTTCCATATTACTAGTTTTATCGAAGATTATGGAGAAGTGCGTACGCAACTACTTAACATCAATAAAATTTCTTTACAAACATCAATACGGCTTTAGAAAACGATCTTCCACGCAATCGGCAGCAATAGAGATAATAATTCAGATTGAAGACGCTTTAGACAAGGGAAAGATAGCTTCAGGCTTATTTATTGACCTAAGTAAAGCATTTGATACTGTTGATCATACACGGAAAGAAATTAAAGGTTACTAGCAACCCAAAAATGGGTTAATGTAACAGAGTGAGTTGGTAAATATAGAGCCTAATAAGTACAAGGTTACCGCAACCCAGCTAAAAAGGTTAGATCCAGTGGGTTGATTTAACACTCCACGTAGGTTATTTTAAAGGGTTATGATAAACAATTGAATATAGTTATTTTAACCCATCCCAACGAAAATTTGTAAAAAAAAATTGTGGTAAAATCCTCTGGAAGCAAGTTATTGTTATGATTTACACTATATGTAACTTATTATAGTTATCTTTGAAAAAAAGAAAAATTCGCGGCGGACTGGGATCGAACCGGGGACCTCATGCATTGTAGTCCGAAGCGCTAACGACTACACCACCGAACACTTAAAGCTTATGACCGATAATGCGTATATTTCACAAGTTGCGGTACTGTGATATTCATTATATGAATCTCAATGTTGCATATTACACTTTCTCATTAATAGAATATTAATAATAATTTATGTAACACTATATTCCTGGATTTAGGGTTGCTAGATTACCTCCTAAGCTTTACCGTAACCTTTTGGCGTTGATACAAAACTTCCATGTGGGAGCCCTTCAGAGTTCAATGACTGCCATCTCGTATAAATGAGACTCGGTTCAGGTAACCCTCATCAAGGTTAAAAAATAACTAATTCTCAGAAGGTTAAATTTACCTGCACATTAAACGGTTAGCATAACCGAGCAGTGGGTTAATCATGTTGTTTAAATTAACCGTGTTGTTGGTTTATTCCTTCTTGTACCAATCGTGTAGGTAACTGACTACCCACGAATTGGTTGTTTTTACCCTGATTTCTGTTAAACCTTTTCAATTGGTTACCATTTACCTACAGAATTAGGTACTTTCATGTCTCGAAAGGGTTGTGGTAAACAACCAGTAGGTTATGGGCAACCCTTTTGGTCATCAACCTAGCAAAATCTTGACTTAGTTAAAACTAATTTCTTTCCGTGTATCCTCATTGAAAAGTTAGAAAACGTGGGAATAAGAGGAATTCCTTTAAAATGGTTTATAAGTTATTTAACAGGCCGTAAACAGTATGTTGTTACGAATAATTTTGAAAGTGATGTTATAATACAAATTGTGGAGTTCCCCAAGGATCAGTGCTTGGACCTTTATTATTTTTAATATACATAAATGATATTTCTCATCTTAACCTGAAAGGAACACCGATCCTTTTTGCAGATGATAATTATGTATCATACATAGCAGATACCGTAAATGAATTGGAAAATAACATGCAAAATGATTTATATATTCTCCAGGATTGACTGTCAATAAATAAACTTTGCCTTAACGTAAATAAAACAGAATATATCATTTTTCATAAAAAAGCTAGTGCCATTACAGGTTCTGACATAAAAATCTCTTTAGATGGACATCTCATCAGAAAAACAGCTGAAACAAAATATTTAGGTCTGTATATTAATCAAAACTTAGATTGGCAAAAGCATATCGCTCATATATGTAAGAAAGTATCCCCAGTTGTAGGTGTTCTTCATAGACTTCGTAACATTTTGACGGTAAATCGTATGAGAGAAATTTATTATGCCCTTGTACACTCACACCTAACATATATGATTACACTATGGGGTCGAAGTAAGAAAACAGGGCTACACCCTCTTCAAATCCTACAAAACCGAGCCTTGCGCATTCTATGGGGTTTCCCACCCCGCCATCCAAATCTAGAAACTTATTGTGCTTCGAATATCTTCCCAATTCAATCGTTGTGTAAACAAGCTGCAACCCTATACGTGTTCAACGCGATTAAGAAAAATATCCATCAAAACTTTCAGTTCACTTTGAACAAAGAACTACATTCCTACAATACCAGAAATCAAGCACGTGTTCATCTTGAACAATACGATTCAACATTATATGGCGTAAATGGGCTCAAAAACTATTTAGCTAGGTGTTATAATGATATTCCGGACGATTGTCGACGCTCTGCGTCTCTGACTGTATTTAAAAAGCAAATAAACAAAATATTGTGGGAACAATTGAAAGGGGACTGAAAGTGGAATAGAGTGTGTAGTCACTATTTTTTATCTTCTTTTCTTTTGTGTATGAGTCTTTGAATCTGCAGTGAAGAAAATCACTGTATTATACCTTCCACTAAAAGATTGTAATTTTATATTATTGTAGTTTCAAATCAATAGCCTTGATGTTACTGCTACTCAGAATTAGTGTATCTTAAAATGGAGTGTCTCTTTTGTTTCTTTCTTCTGCTCAGTAACTATATTTCCAAGCAAACACTGTACTTTACAATTTGTTTATTAGCGTCACTGAAGAATGTATTATTTCATTTTTTTTTTTTTTTTCTCTCAAACAGCAGACTTCGAATTGAGCGTTCTTGTAACATGTATATATGTACTGCTCCTTGATGTGAGCTTTTGCTCGTTGGAGCCCAATGTGAGTGAATAAAAAAAAAGTCGCGAACACTAGTTCCCTTTAGCGGACCAGATTCAAATTATGTACAAGGAAAGGAAATCCTTAAGAAAGTTTGTTTTACTCTATATAAATCCACCTGGTTATTTAACTTCCTGAATGAGGTTTTTTTTTTTTCAAAGTCGGAACCTAAATAAATCGCTTTTACTAACCGGAATACGATAGATTCATCCTACTTTATGAAAATTCTTAGGGCCATTTTCGAGATAAAATTTACAAACATACCAAAATGTGTACGCTTTGATAATTTTTTTATAATATCGGCCCTCTCTTTCCTTCAATTAAATTCTTTAGTACCGATGTCCTACAATATCTTGGGAAGCAGTGTCTTAACCAGTTTCGTCCCCTCTGCTTTATTTTCCTCAGCTCTTCCTTGGCCCTCTATCCAGTATTTGTTGTTTAAATAACTGTTGTTTTTAGCCAATTTTTTATTCTCCTCCTGGTCCACATGTCAAAAGATTTCTGTTTTTTTTTTGTTTTTTTTTTTGAATCACTGTTTTTGTAGACTCTTTGCTTTGCGTTTCCTTAAAAAATTAGGTGAATGTTTTTTTTTTCGGGTATTGACTGTTATCTACTTTATTCCAGATATAAAACATTTTTCAATATGGCGTCTGAAGTGGTCGTTGATAAATATGGGTGCTATCTTAGGAAATTCCTTTATAGTTACATCTCGACTACTTATTGTCGTTGTTCAGACTTGAAACTCGACGGATACGGTATTTGCTCCAATATACTTGTCGTTGGAAAGGTGTGGCAGTTCAGTGTTTTATTGTTGACTCAGACCACAGAAAGAACAGATGGTAGGTAGGTGAGAGGCCAACACCTGCCTACTTCTTGGTTTTTCCATTTCAGTAACACTTTTATTTCCACGTCAGAGGATTTGAAAGAGACTCTACAGAATGGCACGCAACTCTGTGGTTTCAGTTTTTTTTTTTGTTGTTTTTTTTTTCTATTTAAAAGTGACAGGTATTTACCTTAATAATTATCCTTGTATAAAACTTTCCGTCTTTCCATAAATATATTTTCTTTATCTGTTAACATTTTCTTCTAGGAAATCTATAAATGTACCTCATCCAGATCAAATAGATGTAACTTTTATCATTCTAAGAAATTTCTCCTTTACTTGGTAAAAGAATCACATTTTAAATCAATTCTCTTCCCACAGAAAATCCAACTGTGTTGGTTTTAAGGAAATTCATTATACAAGGTGTGTGAAAAGTAATGGTCATTAATTGAAAGTTGAATTTTTCGGACCGAAATAAGAAAAATAAAAGTTACTTTGAAGAAATTTCGAAACTTGCGTGGTTTCTGAGATAAATGCATCCAAATTTAGTGGCGTGTCGTCACAAATGACGTAATATCTAGACAAATAATAACGTAATAGGCTTAGCAACTGAGAGTAAAAGTTATAAATAATATATGAATATGTTCAAAACTTACGATTGAGGGTTTTTGGCTATGTAGGAATGTCATAGATATAGATGATATTATACCATAATCAAATTTGACGTTAAAATACAAAATGGAGGATGTTGCCTAAACTTTCGGTAATGAAAGTAATTAGGATATATTATAATAAAATGAGCTTTTGTACTTTAACTTACCTCTGTGTAAGGCAGTGGACGATTTTGTGAATTTTATTTTGCCTGCCATATATCAACCACATATGCGTTTAATTATACTATATGCGGTCAGGTAGTTCATGGAGGCAAGTTCCTTCAGGTTTTTCGGCGATCATTCCTCGTTGTTTTGTTTTTTTCTCTCTCGCTAAAACATGCTGAATGATGCATCATCAGAGGGCAAAGTTTGGTCAGGTTTGGATCAGCCGTTTCGGAGGATCAGTGCTACAAACGAAATGCAAAGTGAAGAAGTTTCTCCGTGGGTCAATGATTCTGTCAGGATTTTCAGTTTTGGGGGGTGTAAAGTCAAAATAAATCACTGTCGTGGATACAGGTTATGAAAACATTTAGCAATTGACGTTAAATTTTTCAGTCATAATAATACACATGTGCTCAAATTATTAGACTCACTCCAGAATATTTCAAAATTTCTCTTTTGCATCTAATTACGAAGGCCTATAGCATCTAATATTACGGCCTATAGCATCTATTATTATAGCATCTAATATTACTAATACTTTATCCTGCCCTTGTGTACATTACAACCAGAGTACTTGCGTCACTCTTGAACAGCAGATGGCAGCACTGGAGGGGCGTTTTGCAGATCATGCTTTAGTAGCTCTTGTGTTTCTTTCGCAAATAAGTTAGCAGTGTAACTCGCTGTTCCTTTCAGTTGTATGAGGCTACGATATCCATAACGCTAAACAATTGTAATTGATCATTTTAAAGTGATTTTAATTTGTTTGTTTGTATATTTACATTTTTTGCTGTGAAATTCTGTAATTTCGATATCATGTGAAACGCCAGACGAACTTCCCCCGCGTAAAGTAACATTGTGAATGGTCTTTTGGAGTAAGGAAGATATAATTTCTTGTAGGGCGATTGCATGTAGAAATATGTACAAAGAATCTGTGTTTGCGTTGAGAGAGAAACAATCAAATCAGCAAAACAGGGTTAGAATGAGTGAGCGAAAACGCGAGCTATCCTCCAGTAAGCATAAAAAGACAAAACTTTGACTCTGAGAAACAGAAGAAAAAAAACACTTTTAAAACTCTTAGGCATAAATACGACCTGCTTATGGTGCAAGAATTACCCCTGCAAGTGTTACAGGAACTTCTTGTTTAGGGGGCAAGAAATCACACTGACAAGGAAGAAAGGACTAAATACTCCACACAGACTAAGGAAGTCTCTCGATGGTCTGGACTACTCTAACTATGAAAAGAAGGGTCTTAGTCGACACAAGAACTAAAACGCTGGACTTCTAATGAATGGATGAAAATAATATGTTACTCTATGTCTTATGAATCTTGACATGTTCGGCGCTGACTTGGGGAGATTTTCAAGTTGCATTGTGTATATCATACGATGTCTGTCTTCGGGCCTGAAGATTTTATGTAGTTGAGGGAATAATGAAACTAGACATATACAAAATCTCCCTCACAAGCAACTATTCCCACAGATCTGGCTTGATTTGGTGAAGACCCATCCACCTTATGCAAGATGGAGGGGCCTGCCACCAAGATAACAGTGTTAAAAAATATTATTGATGTTGAAAAGGATACGTGACATAATAAAATGAGTAAAGAATGAAATAACAGTGATTAGAATTAATTTAAAACATATGCCGATGCAACTTTGTACAAAACATAAAATTTATGGAAAATGAGTATTGAGTCTAATAATTTGAACACATCTGTAGACAGACTATCCACAACTTGTCAAAGCAACATCAGGTCATTCATTGTTTCCAACTCAACATAAAATAATTTTAAACGATCTTTTTCCACTTACATCTCTTAATTATTCGACACTGCTTGAGGTAAGAACCAGAGTATATTCAACTATTTTAATTCTAAATTTGTATTCCAGGCAGTTCCCTGGCTAGATTTGCTACACTCTCTGATAACCATAAAGATACGAAAATTGAATTTAATGGAAAGCTAGAATTACACGTAGCAACAACGAAGAATTTTCATAATAAATAAATAAATAAAAAGATGGCATTAAAGTAAGTTGTAAAACGATCTCATTGCAAACTACCCGTGTGTGTATTTGTACATATTCAGACCACTATATATATAAAAAAAAATCACCATTACATTTGAGTACGCAGACAAATTGGCGACTTAATTAAAACAACACGTGTTCATTTTACGTACGAAGGCATGCGCGTATATAATTGAAGATACGTGTTTTTTCATAGGTCTATGACCATTCTGATGCAAACATTACATACACACTCAAAAAAAATGTGTTCTTTCATCCTCTTATTATCTTGGGTAGCTCGCATTCATGTACACTTCCTGTTTATAGTTTACAAGAGTTCTCTGGCCTCTTGTCATCATCGGCAGCTCAAAGGAAACGAGGCAGAGTCGAAGTAAGCAGTTTTTTCTTCAAGATTTTTTTCCTCCCTCTTCTTTATACATGTTCCTGTACGCATAGAAAGAAGAAATAGAAAAAAAAAAATACGACCCTGTATAAAATGGTACTCATAGTTGCATATGATAAGATATACATGCAGTGTTGCCTAGATACCACTACTAAATGTAAAAGGGATGAACGCTAGTGGTTTTTCAAATAGGAAGGAAGGATCATGTCACACTGTGAAGTCTTCCGGGGTCAGAAAAGGGAAATGTACAGACCAGGGTATTTGTTTACATACCATATCGGCATTTACCTGGTATAATTGAGAGAAAACCCACGAGAACCCAATCCAGCACGAGGAGCAGCAGAATTCGAACGGGGATGCGTCGTTGGACCAACACTTCGTACGACCAACAGCCTCTCAAGCAGCAAGAACCGGCGTACGACCAACACCCCAGGGCAAAATCCTGTGTTGGTCGAACGCCGTGTTGGTCCAACGCCGGGACTACGAAGTGTTGTACCGGCGTTGGACCAACACGGCGTTCAACCAACACGGCGTTCGACCAACACAGGATTTTGCCCTGGGTTAAAAAAGTAATTTAAGATGATATTTTTTATTATGTTTTTAGGTTTTATATATCTAGGGCTTTGTCAATTTTATTGTTGGTCCAATGCCGTGTTGGTCCTACGCATGTAACCCATTCGAACCACATCTTCCCAATGCCAATATAAATTTCGTGAGCGTAACCACTTGATCACTTGCTATCGGCTTAACTAACTACATTGAATTTGAAGATTAAAAGATAGTATGTCTCGACGATAAAACGCGTCTCTTTTTTTTTCTTGTTTCGTTTTGTTTTGTTTATTAAGAATTTTTGCGAAGATTATTGAGATCAATAAAACTAGGGGAAACATTTGGAATCTGTACTGAAGGATTAACCTACAAAATATTGCAGACACCGGTTATACGTAATAGGTGTCACTAGTATCGAAGCTAATCTTCTTATTGTTCTGTGGTACTTCCGAGCTAAGTCAGGATGGCAAGCCCAAAATGTCTTCATCTCCCTTTCTGTGTGTTAATCTATTGATATCCACATGAACACATACGACTTACATTTCCACAGAATTATCATATAATTATGTATGTGCGATGTCCAATAAATATTTCCATATTTGACATATCGATTGATTTTTCTGTGTGAAATAATATAGAACGCTAAGCCACTATTGGGTTACGAGTTTTGTTCTTGTTCGACGAACTTGTTTATATTCGATAATCATATATATTGATACGTATTAATAACACAACAAACAATGAAAATATGTGTCAAAATGAATGATTACTGCCAATGCTTCTTTTTAGTACATTCACATGTAGTATCACTTAGCTTAACCTATTTCTTAAAAAAAAAAAAAAAAAAAGATCCTCCGTAATTCCCGCGCATTTCTTCAGTTCATGCAGAATAAATTACCTCGATAGATTTTTGAGGAAAATTGTTGTCCCTATCACGAACACCCAAGAAACGAGATTTCACGGTTGGCTTTTTCCTCTTTTGCATGCAATCGAATTTCTCCCACGATGAGTTTGTGTGGGTCTGTCTGTATCAGGCAGAGGATATGTCTCTCTCTCTCTCTCTCTCTCTCTCTCTCTCTCTCTCTCTGTATGTCGGAAGATGTTTTCTTTCTCTTTGCTCTTTTCCTTCTTCTGCAAATAATATGCGTGAAACATCGGAAAGTAGGGAGGAGAAAGAGAAATGGGGGATTCCTTCAGGGCATCGAGTTCCTCACTTGCTATTTCAGTAACCTGAATGAATAGCTAATGTCTGTTTGTATGCTTCAGTTGGTTTACATTGACGGAATTGTGTGTGGGCGGGGGACAATTAGACACGAAAACATTAACACTGAATTGAATTGATTTATTGCCTTTAGGTATCTATGGCTTTAGGTCGAGAAACGGTGCAGGAAGTAGTCGACCAGGGTCAAAATTGAAAGTACCATCCCGGCATTTACCTGATATGACTGAGGGGAAAAACCTGTCAGGATAGTCGATTGGTGGGATCGAACACAAGTCCTCTCGACTTCGAAGTTAACGCTCTACTCACTGATGTATTCTACCCACCCCCAACACGTTTGTCTTTGTTTTACAATACTTCATCTTAAAAACTTTTAATCTTGCTTTGCCCGTCTGTGTGTAACGCAAGTTAAGAGTCTTAATGAAAACAGATAAAGTGAAACCGATTTCAGATTTGACTTCGTCGACCTCGATTTATTTGCTCTTTTTTTTTTTAATCTGTTGACACTAGAACTGTGGTGCTAGTAGGTAGAGGTGATGCTACAAACACATTTCAGTAGAGTAGCCTTTTCAAGACTTCCGACTAGCACTTGAATGGAGGCAGGTAAGACTTTGGTGCAGGCAAAATTAACTTGAAGACAAAGTCAGGGTTTTGGAAGAGTTTAAATTCCGGTTGGGGTATGGACATTGGATTTTAGCTACTACAAGTGGACCGGGCCGAAGTCATTCGTTACTAAAATGTCCCAAAATACAATGTTTTATCAAAGTGTCACCGAAGTGAAGATAAATACTAAGCCAGTGGTAGTAGAAACATTGGGAACTGAAGATTTTTACACAATCTACTGATTCCAAGAGTCCAGCTGGTACCATACTCTTAGCGTTGCATACATCCACAATAAGATACTAAGGTAAATTGCGTGAGCCAAGAGGCTGGAATATACACTAGAAACCGACATGTTCTCACAGTTATGTTGCAAAAATAAAATAATAAAACGAAAATAATAATATTAATAGGAAAGTTCATTTTTATGGTCTTAAACATGTTAACATTTGTCCTTGAATTGTTTTAATGTTACAAAATTTGTTACCATTGCTTGTTTTCAACACTCATTTATTGAGACTTGTAAAATTCCAGTAGCAATTTTACTGCAAAGTACTCTATATAACCCATTCTTGTTGTTTTCATTTATTGGCAACTGTATTTATTATTGTTGTAAACACGTGCTTAAAAGAGTAAAGAAATTGCGCTTTCGGTCATATTTGCTTTTTAAAAATTACATTATTAAAGTGTTAGTATAATATTTTGTAATTATCCTTCCATAAATTCTACTGTTTTATTTCTCAGTTTCATAAATATAAAATTTCTCCTTAAAATTTGGTAAATGAAAGTGTAAAAAAAAAAAATAATAATAAAGCTGAATTGAAGAGGGAATTTCTTATTTTGGTGTGCGGTGCGAAACCTTGTTTCGTTTTTCTGAAAACGGTTTCACTTTTTTTTTTATGTTTTTATTTCAGTTTTTTTTTTTTTACGTTTTATAGCTATTTACTCTTTTTTGTGTCACTTAATTTTATTCGCGTTTCGAGTTACACAATTAGAGTCCATAAACTATGCAAATTAGTTTGATTTTTTTTTTCCTGTGCTCTATAGAATAGCCTGCCTGGAGAGTACTTCCCCTACGAAATGCCCAAATTCCTGCAAACAAGTTTATTTAAAATTCTTGAAGTGTTCAGTTTGTAAACATAATTTTTCTCTTTACTTTTTTTTTTCTGTGTTTGTACTTTGACAACTTGTGCGTGTGGGGGCGCGATAAATTGAACTAGTTATTCACCAAGGCGGAAGAAAAATAGTGTTATTTTTTTTAAAGCTATTTAAGTGTGTGTACACAGGTAACTTACATCGAATCAAGTGGTAATCAGTGATTATCTAACTTATCACTTTCACGCTTAATGTGGAGAGAAAGTCGTTCCACGAAAGCCCACATATAACTTATTGTGTTACAAAGAGTTAAAGTAAATAATAATAATAATTAAAGGGAAAATAATCGATGATTTAAAAGACAGTATGTAAAATGCTTTTGTTATTTATACTTCTAAAAATAGACATCCGTATCGCATTATGAACATCGATATAGCAATGACGCTGACTGGGTTAAGTCGGCGAATACGAAGAAGTACTGGCTATCACTGAGGCTGGGTGTTTTACCGTCACACTGTCAGCGGAATGTATCTCTGGTGGATCAACGGTTTCGACTGCCCTCTTTTAATTACCGTCCTAGTGGAGTAGATTCATAGTGAACGTAATGGTTCAGAATCCACTATAAGTTATAGATTCCGTCCTTAAGATATCCACCTTATTCTATGGAAGGTGGATGCAAATTACCTCGCCTCAGAACTTCTGGTTATAGACAGACCTACATTTTGGGCAAAACACCAATTTTCATTGTCACCAGCTGAATGACAGAGTGCAGTGATTCTGCCATATCCCATATCCACCAAATTCTCGAGCCCCCCCCCCCCCCCCAGCAACTTAAAACTTTTTACAACAAAAAATAGACAAATCCTGCATAACTCCACTTATGCTCTCTCAATTTCAACTTTACACGTTCCAAAGTGAAAATCCTGGCAGAATTCCTGACAGGGTGGTAATAATTGCAATAGACAGTTCATGACACTACTGTTTCCAATTTATTTCCCTATGGGAAATTGTGGATTCCGAGGAATTATCCCTCATTGTCAGACTTAACGCATTTAGATTGCGAGTACTGTAGGTCATAAAATCTATTTAAATTTAAATTAAGTATATCATTCAAGGTATTTTTCATACCAATTAGTTATTTTTGTGATTGAAATACCTCAGAGATTCAACTGCAAACGTTCGACGTCCCATGACCTGTTGTTAGAACGACAATATATTGTGTTGGAGGAGAAAACGCAGATAAGAACTAAAATGTTTCCTTCAATGTTATGTAACCTAGCATAGCAAACAAATGTGCCGGACAGTATAACTTTCAGGATAATATAAGCATTGATTAATTCATGTTCACTAATTGGTTTCACTGCGTTTTTCTTTTATTATTGTAGTTATTTATATATTTGTACAGATAAAGAAACCTACGTTAGTAGTACGTATAGCCTCACGGCTACATCTAAAAAAATACTTTAAGGTAAAGAAAAAAAGAGCCTATGGTATGGAATGGATTTGACGATAATTGTTTATAAGGTCTCTCAGCAAGATAAAGCATTGGGGAAATTAGGATATTAAAACATCAGTTTTGAGTTGGAGCATAGCGACGTGTCCCTGCGAGCGGCCTTGGTTCCATCTCTCTAGGGGATTCACAATCTCCAAGGCTCTGTATGATCTGTCTATGCAAGAATTTAGTTTTTGTCTATTGCGACTGAAAACAACCTAAGTTAGCAGGATACTGTCTACTCAGTTTTGAACTTGCATTCTTTCGAACTTCAAAACCGCCATCCGAAGTTTTTTTTTACTTTCACCCAGCACATTATAAGGCAAGTACTTCTCTATCAGAATGAGTAATTGTAAAATATATTTATATGTTTTTGTAGTATCTAGTATCTATTACTCATTCTATAAGTGTACAACTCCATGACTCAACATTGTTTGTAACGAAGATTATGATTTTTTGCTACTGTTTATTCTTGTGGAATGAGTAATGTACTACAGCACTATTTTTTATGTATGTCTTCCTGAAAACAGACGAGATACGAAGAAACTGGTCCACTATCACTGAAAAACAACTTATGATTCATTTCTTGTTTTTCCTATCACGAACAACTGTTAAATATAACGATTACAGTGTCAAAAAATATGCGATGAGGATCACAAGAAATGGTTGGATTATTTAAAACTTTTTACAAAATTCTTATTTACAGCATTCTTTTAAGTTTTTCATCCTATACTACTTAATGAATGGGACAGAGCGGTCGTTGCTCAGTGGTAGAGCGTTGGCTTAGCATTCGGGAGGTCCTGAGATCGTTCCCAGGGGCCGACCGTCCTGACTGAGGATTTTCCTCAGTCATACCAGGCAAATGCTGGAAAGGTACCTACAAAATAGTCCCTGGTCGTCTACCTTCCAACGTCCTCTCCTCCAGCCCGGCCTAAGCCTCAGATACCATGAACTCAAATGTAATTTAATGAATTGTCTCTTTCTCTTCCTCTCATTCAAGACGAAGTCTTTCATCTCTTCTGAGAAGTCGAAATAATAGGAATATTTGTTCCTGTTGGGAGAGACAGGCCAACACGCCCCTTTTTGTTTCTTATAGATGGTTTTTTTGTGGGAAAGGGAACCACGTGAAGTAAGCGCGTGAGTTGACTCCACCCGGATACGATTCAAAAGCTTGTTTAAGAAAGGTCACACAGCCATGGACATAGACTGTATCAGTTATTCTACTATATCTGTGAATTGATAGCATTTGTAGGCGTTTGGCCTCATCGAGTTTGTTGTACAATTATATTCATTTAAAAAATGGCCAAGAGGAAGATTAAGAAAGTCCAAAATATTGCACAAATGTGGTAATAGTGATCTATACAGAATAAAGATTTACTTTTTAATGTCTCTTGCTTGTCATATAGATTGATTGGATGTTACAAGATTTTGTTACTTTTCAAATTTGAAGAAAAAATCTTCATCGCCCGTTTTATATTAATCTGATCTGAATGGAATTGAATTATATTTATTATCTTTAGGCATTTGGTTGAGAACGTGTATTAGTGGTGACTGGTGAGACAGTTAGTTCTTGCTTTTGGTTTTGGTCATAGATCTAAAAAAAATATTTTTACCCTACGTTTCTGTAACGTGTTACTTGGACTTATTTAAACCCTCGAAATAATTAGCGGGAACAAACAATGATTTTGTTTTACGCATGCCTTTGTGTGCGGATAGAGAAGTCGACCAGGTCGATGACCTGTGGTGTCCATATTAGAGTCTCAATGTGTGTAGATCATTTCAGTGGTCTGAAATGGTCACCACCATGATACTGACCATTATAGACCCGGTGCTATAAAGAGGAGCGATTATGGCAGAAATTGTGAAATACTGTAATAAATTTATAGAGTTTTAAAATCAATTTGGGAAGAACTTAATTTGGCGAACGAGAAAAGAAATGTCTTCCGAATTTTCCATCGGAGGCAACTCCTGGGTGGGTCTGTACTTGGCTCGTTGGAATTCCAGTCCAATTAAATTATGCCAATTCATCTGACTTGATACTTGACGCTGAATATGTAATTTACAATTTTGTCTCAAAGGGTCGGCGTTTTACCCATGTTACTGATTTTGTGAAAACCTTCTCTGCAACTTAGCTAGTGACGTAAAATATTCTAGAGAAAAATGTGTTAAAGGATTACCAACGTATCGCAGTAATTAGAGTTTTCATTATGTTAAAACGTGGTGCGTTATCAGTAATAATACTTAGGGATGTCCGTTATGGACAGATTTCCCCTACATAATTTAATAATTAGGTTATAACTTTTCGTTATTTGATCTCCAACGTTTTTTAATAAAATCATATCCGAAGAAGAAGAAAATATTTGTCTAATATGTATTCCATATATGTGTGTATGCTGCTTTCGTATGAGTTCCATCACCGGTGAAGAAACCTAAATATGTGCTTCCTTCCTGCTTTCGTAATAAGAGGAAGGAGCGTCACACACACTCACTCTACATTCTACAGAAGTAGGCGCAGAACATGGGGTCACGTGTGTTTATCGCTGACCAGTGCGAAAAAAAAAAAGCATACCAGAAACCGTTAACATTCAGAACATTGATAAAAACAAAGTATCTTCAGGTATTCGCGTGTTGTGGGAGTGTTACGTATATACACAATGGGGTTACTTTTGAATTTGTCAAGTACTGAATATTTGTACACAAAAGGTTTATACATTTTTTTCATTTGTCGTGGGTTGACTTTCTATTTTACCGTCATTAGGAATATTAGGAACAACAAAAACCTTTCCGAATGAGATGGGCGTAACTTTTTTTTTGCTTAAGTTGAAGAAAAGAGTTTTGGGGATGTCAGTCAGATCCTGTCTGTTCTTTCGGAAGACCTAGTTCTGGTTATCTAACTGGGCCGGGTGTAGTGATTGACTAGGCTTTCTCCATCCATTTCTCTCCCCACCCCCCACCCCAGCCTTCGACTGTATTGTACTTCCTTTCTCTTACAAGAAATTAACACTCAACTTATTTACCTATGATCGGTAATTGCACTAGCGCATGGTCAAGATGATTGAATGTCTATAGGCAGGCAGTTGATTTCCTAATTAAATAGAAACACTACTAACCTCTTTGATGCTATAATTACGAATTGGGCTATCACTACAACTAGACGACTTTTGTTCAGTTGGATGTTGTGTGGTCACCATGACGACTACCATCGCCGTTTATTTAGGCTTTCGTTACCGCAGTCCGTTATTATTATTATTACTTGTTTTATTCGAGTAGTTCTCACAATGCTCAGTGAACACAAAAGTCTAGGAACCCTAATCGGGAATAGAATTCGGAATCGCTCGTATGGAGAGGGAGACTTAAACGCTTCGCCAGCGAGGGACGCATAGAAGACTATACAACGGAATTACAAGGGGGGGGGATAGATAATATGGGACTGAGTTACTTAACTTTGGTATCAAATTTCATGTTGTAATCGGAAGGACTTGGTTTAGAAGCACGTGGACCGCTTTCCTGACAGTATTCCCCTGAACCACACAAGGCCACTATTTTGTTATAGTTTGTCGCACGAATTCAACAGGTCTAAATAACTTTTAATTAGTTGATATTCAAGGCTTTGAAATTTAAATTGAAACTCAAACTCCTTATGAAAATGGATGAAACAGTGTTATTCTATGTTGTTACAGTTTGCACGTACAAGAGAGAGAGAGAAAGAGAGAGAGGAGAAAAATGATACATCCAACAGTTATTCCATTCTGACTAAATGCTGCCCCGTAAACTTCGATTTGATACTGAAGAATCCCAGTTGGTTTGAATCCTGTTGCATGTTATTCTGAATGAGATATTCCTCAATTTCACAACGTAAATGCCAAGCTGTACTTAGATTACGGTCCTGGCCGTTGTCTTTTCCACCCATGCCCCATACCCTCGAAAGAGAGCAAAATAAATGTCAAGAAGCAAAACACATGAGAATTATTCCTTTTTATTTAACCTATATAGTTCTTCTTTTCAAATTATATATGTTAAGGATTACGTACAAAGTTATATATTGTACTCTCTTGTTTATTCTTTTTGTCTGGGTTAAATTCTTCATATACCGGTACTACATACACTGTATAATCCGGTTCTTTTAAAAAGACGTCACCTAAAAATAACCACACCATTATCCTGTAGCATCTAATTTGTAATGTTAGCTTAGCAACGGTGAGTGAGTTGAGGTTCCTGTTGTAATATGACGAGTGGGATGACTTTGACTTGGAGAAGAAGAAGAAGAAAAAGTACTTTACTATCACCACGCCCTTTCATGTTTATCTTGTTGGCCTTGAACCACTGTTGCCGTAATATCTTTCTGTAACGCACGATGCAGCGTAAGAGATGCTATAGGAATACATCATCTCACCATCATAGATGAAAATCTAATTTCGTTACGGGATAGGGCATTAAAAGGCCAAGGTTCACACACACAAAAAGAAAATGGAGGATAAGGTAGATGAGGAATGGAGTTTCTCCTTTTGTATTCGGTTTTTTGGACAATGGCTAGGCTACAAAGTAAGTCCTTGACTCGTAGAAAGGATCTAATATGATAAAAACTTGGCAACATTGCTTCATTTTTTTTCTTTGCGTAATAATACTGACTGACTAAGAACAGTATTGCCGTTAGCTCAGCCGATCCAGTGACCAAACGAGTAACGGCACCTGAAGGTTACTGGGTGTTTCATCTTGCGTGGACCACCTCATCCAGAACCAATACTAATTTTTCTTCCCTTCTTCTTTGGAACGAAGATTTCCTTGCCTTCCACCCGTCATTATTTACAATAATTATCTAAAATAAAATAAAAAAAGGAATCATAATTAACAAATGCAAGTTACATTACTTAAGATACAGTTTTATTGTATCTTACTCGGCATAATAATAAGAAGAGAAATTGCAGTGCTCTGCGTTCAGGCTCCAAGGAAACTTGATGTAAGTTATGTGTTCGTTTGCGGAAAACCTGAAAGAGATATTTCAAAAAGCCTTAAAACCATTTCTCTTGTTACGTGTTTTAAGAGGCATTTTAGCGAGTTTCTTGTTTACGAGATTTGCATATTTAATGATCTCTTTATGTCTAATTTGACCTTACTGTAAAATAGTTTTTCCTTCCATCGAGTTCTCTTCTCCATTTACGAATCCCGCCCCCCCCCCCCTTTATATATATATAAATATATAAAAGCATGTTTCGAAATAAAGTGTTGTGGGGAGTGGTTTGATAATGTGCTTGATTTGAAATCCTTCCAAATGTAATTCCCCCATTTCTTCTTATAGATCCTTTCATATTGTGTTGAAATTGGAAAGTACCGTTACGTATTACGTGCCAATGTTAGTCAGTCTGGACTTGGGAACTAAGACTCTCTGAAGTTTTACGTGCTGTAGTGGTTAGGTCTTCGGACATTTCGTATCCTGCTGTTGGTATGAATTTTCTTGGTTTCGCGAAAAAATAAAACCTGCCGAAATGTACCAAAACAAAGGTTCAGGTCACTATTCTTTTCCTGGAAGAGTGCTCGTTAAGGGAAGTCATCCTACAGAGGTGCTTAGGGCTTAAATGTCAGTAAACATCCAGAAATATAAATTAACTTAAAAGAAAACGCTGATACTATCACTGTCTTCCATTTTATTTGTCAGAATCATGTAAACAAATTGAGTATTGAGTGACTTAATTTTGAATGAAACGAAGTATTCCCTGATTGAATTTTTCATTTGAATTTATTTATGGCTTTTAAGTAACTTTGGCTCGAGTTGGGATAGGGTATAACGGAGAGGAGGTTGGGTAGGCCACGACCTATAGTGTCAAAGTTCCATCTCGGCATTTGCCTGATGTGACTTGGAAACACCTCAGTCAGGATGGGTATCTTCCGATCGCTCTACCAGCAGAGTTACGGTCGCTCAGTATTATCATTGAGTAATTATTGAGTGAATAGCCGAATGAAAATCGGGAGATCCATGGTTTAGAATTCAATTGACGACTATTCTAGTTGAGGCTTGTAGTTCAATTCTACCTGTCCAATGCCTTCCTTGAGAAAATCCGTTTCTGAGTTGGGAAGTACACAGCTTTCGTGTCAGTTTGTTCGTACGTTGTACAGTTTCAAAGACTTAAGCGTGTCATGTTCTTTGTGGAACATAGTTCGTGGTGAAAATATTTAAGAAGGAAGCAGCTAAGGCCAATATTATGTACACTATCACAGTATGTGCCGAAGAAAGACCCAAAGTAGCAAAACAATCAGTTTGAAGATGGATCGAACTCTACAGAAATTTACAGGCAGTAGCTGAACCACTCGAATCAGGCTTTGTCAAGTAAATGAATATACCTGCAATATATATTGACCGAGACGTCTAGCTAGCCGAAATTCTCAAAATATATTGTATTTATATTATTATTAGTAGTAGTACTAATTGTCACACTAAATAAACGCATTTTTCTTTTCAGGTGAGCAAGTTTTTTGTGCTACCGGTGTTATTTACGAGAGAGCGATGGAGCCATTATGTGGAAGAGGTAGGATTAGTTGCCAAGTGTGATAGATTTGTGAATCCTTTTTTTTTTTAAAGACTGGAAATGTGTTCTGTCAAATTATTTACGACCATAATATCCATTAGCTGAGAAAATACCAATTAACGGAAACGCAGCTCTAACATTGGGCCTGCGCATTAAACTACCTATACCTTGAGAAAGAGAGAGAGAGAGAGAGGAATAACGTTGCATTTAATTTCGATTTAATATTATTTGTAAATGTTTATTCAAGCTACTGTAAAAAGATCTTTTACATGTAAATTTAATTATAAAAGTGTTTGGTCGTTGCCTCTTTGAAATTTGTAAGTTGTTCAAGTTAATGGGGGAAATGCAAAGCATTTTGAGAAAGGAACCTCTTCTTATATCGAAAAAGTGTGAAGGAATAAGTTTTCAATATTCATTAACCGCTGCTGCTATAGATTTCTTCTGAAATTATAACGTAGCCGATTTCGAATCGGAATTTTAGGCGGTACGTGGGTTCGATCCTTATAAGACACGTATAAGCTTAGTTTATTTATGGCCTTTATAGGCATTTGTGGTTCAGGTCAGGATAGGGTGAGAGAACGGTACAGAAAGGAGTCAACAAGGGCCTAAATCAACAGTACCATTCCGACATTCGTCTGGTGTGACTGAGGACAAACCTTGGAGAAACCCCAGTCAGAAGTTCAACGGTTGGTATCGAACCAGGACTTGGAATAGGGAGCCAAGGCTCTGATTAACGGAAATTACCAGTAGGTTAGAGGTTGAAATTTACACAGAAAAATTGACATCCGCGGTGATTGGGACTTGAACCAGCAATCTCATGACCGGTGGCGGCCTAGCGCTCCTTTTTTAGGTAGATTTCGAAGAAAAATATACCTATTGAGATCGATACGATATGAAAGTATATATTTATATGAGCTCCTGCGTAGCCTAGTCGGTAGCGCGCTCGACTTCAGTGCGAGCGGTCCCGGG